>SDWI01002724.1:6968-18771 GCA_009193005.1 Lamellibrachia luymesi
CCAACAATAAGCTGTAGGACAACGGGCTTACTTGGACATGTGACAAAATAAGAACAGTTAAAACAAATATCATAATATATAATGTTATTATCTGGTGAATATGGGCGCCCTAACAAGGGCCAACAATAAGCTGTAGGACAACGGGCTTACTTGGACATGTGACAAAATAAGAACAATTAAAACAAATATCATAATATGTAATGTTATTATCTGGTGAATGTGGGCGTCCTAACAAGGGCCAACAATAAGCTGTAGGACAACGGGCTTACTTGGACATGTGACAAAATAAGAACAATTAAGACAAATATCATATATCCTATATATACATGTGTAGACATGTATATGCAAGACAACATCAACTTCATTGAACAGAAAGAGGGAGTAAATGTTGGCTTCATATAAAGTCTTGATGATAACATCAACTTCAGTGAATAGAAACAGGGAGTAAATGTTGGCTTCATATAAAGTCTTGATGATAACATCAACTTCAGTGGATAGAAACAGGGAGTAAATGTTGGCTTCGTATTAAGTCTGGGCGATAAAGGGTGTAAGGAGCACACTGTGTAGGTGTTAGCTCGTTCGCAACGTGTGCACATATTGTGTATAGGCATTGCAGTGTTCTTAGACATTTACAGTCAAAAGCTGTTCCGCAGTAAGATTTCCCTCTTTGGTTATATCGTCTACCAAAACTCGTTCATTGCTTTGGTATTTCTTTTCCGCAGTAAGATTTGCCATTTGAGTTATTATCGTCCAATGGCGTTACGTCGTCCAATGGCGTTACGTCGTCCAATGGCGTTACGTCGTCCAATGGCGTTACGTCGTCCAATGGCGTTACGTCGTCCAATGGCGTTACGTCTTCCACTAAAACCAGATAATTGTTTTGGTAATCCTGTTCGGCAGTAAGATTTGGCAGTGGAGTTATTTCGTCCACTAAAACCAATTAATTGTCTTTGGTATTTCTGTTCCGTAGTAACAGTTGCCAATGGAGTTATTATCGTACCATAAAACCCATTATTTTTTATAATTGTGTTCCGTTTTGCATTGTAAATCTGCTAATGGAGTTACACTGTCCAATAAATACGTCCCTTTATTAGTTAAGTTGTTTCTGTTCCGCAGTGGTTGTAGCAGCTGCCAATGGTAATGTTGTCATGACAATTACATTATTTACGAGCAGTGTTTTTACATTGCAATATATTGAAAAAGAGGCTCCAGATTTCATAAGAGACGATTATTTTCCTGGAGCTTGTTGCGATCAATATTCGGTGGTAGCAGACAGAGACGCTTTCATATATGCACCCAACAAAGCTGCTGAGCAGCTTAATTAGTAAGTTTTATGTGTGTTTGTAGATGCGAGTTAGATATTACGTATATAGAAAGATATCGATCATAGGTATGAGCACACCAATATATAATTATATTCCGTATCATTACATTTCAAATCTAGTTTTTAATTGACGAGTCGCTTATGTTCCCTTTCTTATGTTCCCTTTCTTATGTCCCCTTTCTTATGTTCCCTTTCTTATGTCCCCTTTCTTATGTTCCCTTTCTTATGTTCCCTTTCATATGTTCCCTTTCATATGTTCCCTTTCTTATGTTCCCTTTCTTATGTTCCCTTTCTTATGTTCCCTTTCTTATGTTCCCTTTCTTATGTTCCCTTTCTTCGCTATTTGGCAGCGCAGGTTCAGTCACGACGCCGGATTGTGATGTTTGGTTCTTCCTCGAAAATATGTTTAAAACATTCATCTGTTCACGTATGTTTTGAAATGTTATCTGACATATTACCCTGGAACCTTTGACTTTGTTTGATAAATTCAATATAGCATTCGTCACAGCTACAGTTTGTTTTAACATGAAATGGTGTGTGTGTGCGTGCTTGTGTGTGTGTGTGTGTGTGTGTGTGTGTGTGTGTGTGTGTGTGTGTGTGTGTGTGTGTGTGTGTGTGTGTGTGCGAGTGTACGTGTGCGCGCGTTCGCGTTCACATACGTATACGTGCTAACAATCTCAATGTGTGTGTGATAACAATTTCACTTTCATTTGATTGCATAATGAATGACACAGCAACTATGAATATTGTGTGGTTCGCATTCTTCAACCATCAATTAGGCTGAGCAGTAAAACTACGTATTCCATAATCAACATATCATTACAGAAGTCCGATGTAGTAGTACGCATAGCAGTCGCCACCCTTGTCGCTAGCAAAACACGAAATGGAAATTTATTGGCGCACCTATTCCGTTTCAAATATCCAGAGTCCGCGTCTGTTGAGGACTACATGTATAATAATGTTCTAGATCTGTGTCACCTTCTTCCGTTCCCCAATTGCAATTCAATACGTCTACCCTAATTTATTCCAAGACATTTTACTAATTTGGCACACACAAAAATGCATTGAATGTAGCTCAGTGCAAATCGAAGGTGCCAAACAGTAGGTTAATTAGCATGGTTTGAATAGTTTCTGCACAAACGTAACAAGTAAGAACTCGTAGTGCGGCCAGCTCACTTTCGCGACGTTTCAGCTTGGTCGAAGCTTTTCGTGGGGGACCTAATGGAGTAGGTGGTTCTGGGATGAATATATGCAGAGCAGTTGGCTTGGACTGCCATTCCTGTCTCCATTGTGATAATATCTAGTAAGTTGTAGTTTCGATTGGGTCCAGAGGGTTTGTTATTTCTATTGTTTGTCTGCCAAATGGGTTCCGCTATTTTAGACGTTGGGATGAACCATCTGCGAGCAGGTGGTCAGTGTTTCTTACGCGTCACGATCAATAAAAATCAAATCAATCAAATTAAAAACGTTTATTCAAAGACATCAAACATACGAATTAATTACACAAAGCTGAAGAAAACAATTTGAAAGGATTAATATCGAAATAAAAAATATTTATAATGTAAAGTTACTCATTAGCGTATATTACTTGAGAGTTAACATCATCAGTTTCTTCATCATTGTGGTCGTTGTCGTCGTCGTCATTGTCATCATCATTGTCGTCTTCATCACCATCATTGTCGTCGTTGTTGTCAACGTTGTCGTCGTCGTCATAGTCATCATCACCATAATCATCACCTTCGTCGACGTCATCATATAATATATTTTTCAAACTCATTATTCCGCCGTTGTCTTCTCTTAACCCAGCCGCCAGGGGTGTCACTTCGAGACCACAAGATACGTTGCATGCATTAATTCGATGCTGAGAATATTCATGACGCGACCAATTTCACTTGGTAAACTAGGCGGCCAGCGCAAACAATATGATATTCCAGCGAGGATCAAACCCCGTTTCGAAGCAGCTACATACGTTGTAGATGTTGTAGAAGTTGCCGGTGCAAATGTTCAGCTGATTGCGCCAGTCAATCTGCATGTCGTGTTTACTCACACCGATCACTGTTCAGTTAGTATCGCTGGTGCCTATGTAAGGCTGTGCTTCATTTGCCGTCCGCCTCCATCTAAATGAAACGCATTTAAGAACAGAGTGTTCTCTGATGGGTGGAATTTGGGCCCGCTTCCCGATCTATAACAGGAAGTAATCACAACAGGAGACCTCAACTTCCCGCTCTATAACACGAAGTAATCATAACAAGTGACCTCAACTTCCGCTCTATAACACGAAGTAATCACAACAGGTGACCTCAACTTCCCGCTCTATAACACGAAGTAACCATAACAGGTGACCTCAACTTACCGCTCTATACCACGAAGTAATCATAACAGGAGACGTCAACTTCCCGCTATATAACAAGAAGTAATCACAACAGGAGACGTCAACTTCCCGCTCTATAACACGAAGTAATCATAACAAGTGACGACAACTTCCTCTCCATAACAGGAAGTAATCATAACAGGAGACGTCAACTTCCCGCTCTATAACACGAAGTAATCATAACTGGACAATGCAATGACCCTGGATACTCATGGGTTGGGAGCACAATATGGACTACACTTTGGACGTGGTAATAACACTGGACAGTAGTAATAACACTGGACAGTAGTAATAACACTGGACAGAAGTAATAACACTGGACAGTAGTCCACTTTTGAGAGGGACACCAACCGTTTCTCAGCCTGGTAACTTGAAAGGTAACCCTTCTGGTGACCATCTGGCTCTATATTTTGGAGTCAACTTAGCGGTCAGAAAGTCAAAAAGTGTTCGCCGGCTGGAAACTAAGGACATTGTATACCAGAATTTATCGAGGATCTAGCACCAACCTTGAACAACATTGAAAACACGCTCAGACTTGTACATTCCCACACTACAGGAATTGAATTTGTTGCCGACCAACACGCTCCCTTGCAAAGAAAGCCGGTAACTAGGAGGCCAAATATTCAAAGGTATTCAAATGAGCTGTGAGGCGGACGATACAGGCGCAGAACAGTAGAAAAGTTGTTGCGGTGAACACGACCGGCTGTTCATCGGCAGCTATTCAGAGAACACTGCAGTACGGCCAACAATCTACTGATCTGTGCGAAGAAACATTCTTGTCTGAAAAGATTAGAAACTGTAGCAAAGACTACAACAACTTTTCACATTAACGAGGCATCTTATGGGAAATCCGAATCATGTAATATTACGTTTACATCAGCGGAACATTTGGCGAACACTTTCACTGACTTTTACATGACAAAACATGTTACTATCCGAAGCAACATTACAATAAGTTGCTTATGCAATTGAAAGGACCTTATGATTGTTAGAGAAGGTCGGGTTAACTGATTACCGCATCCAGGTTGGAAACAACACTAAGATCTTCCATCTGAACATGTTAAAGGAATATGTCTCCTGGTCGACAGAGGAAGTAGTGTCTATTGCGAGTCTATCTTGGATCTTCATAGTGATTGTTCCTTAGAGATAGAACCACTGCTAGGGAAACCGGAAGAGACCATCCAGCAAGTATCGAGTTCACCCGAACTCGATTCTTCGCAAACGTAATCAGTTGGTTCGCTGGATCGAAGAATTTACAATTATCTTTTCGGAAAACCCTGGAAGCACCCAACTTGTCGAACCCACTATCGCGATGAACACGGCTAAACCTGTACGGGTTAAGCCTTATCCGATTCCTTTCACCCAAGTATCGGACGTAGTTAAGGTAGATAGAATGCTCAAACTAGGAGCAATGGCGTAACGGGGGGTGGGGCGAAGGGGACAAATGCCCCAAGCGGTACTTTTTTTGGGGCGGCACTTTGGGGAGATTGTTTTACTTAAGCAACATTGATACATATTTATATATATATATCACTACATACACCAATATTTGGATATGTTGAGCACTGGGAGTGTAAACATCCAACAAAGTTATTTTCTTCAAAGAAATATTACGCACAAAGGTTTTAAAAACACTTTCTCGTGTTAAATTAAACATGTTTATGGTGATTGTATAAACAGACGCCGTCTACATAACTTTTTTCATTTTAGTAAGTTTAGTATAATTTATACATATAACCCTAATATATTGAATTTTATATTGATTTTTGAATTGATAATAGTAGTAATAATAATAACAATGTTAATCAATATTTTATTTTAAGCGCGAACAGATTTTACTTTCGGTTATACCGTTCTATGTAAATAAAGGTTATAGTTATTAGTTTTACTATAAACTTAACGGCGGACACCATTCTTTCTTCACGCAAATTTTATTGCTAACAAAATGGTAAGAAAATCAAGCCACCGCTTGAACTATTTTGCGCTCGTTCTATAGATATGTTTCTCAACAACTGTAAATCATAAGCTGCAAACGAACGAAGAGTCGCGATCGCCTGAGTGGGGCAGGCTACAAACGTCAACGGTTAGACCGTAATAGACAAGCTGGAGCTGTTGCAATGCAACGTTTCCTTTCCAATGTCCCAGTCCAACCACGACCACTGCAACAGGACGGAGAACAAGTGGAACTGGTGCCGCCTGCCGTACAGGAGAACGTTGAGGTTGAGCTTGCCGATGTGGCCGGTCCGGCGGCGGCCGTACGTGAGGACAGCGGCGATGCGGAGGCGCAGCTAGGCGAGAACATCTTCCACGATGCTGGAACCTGGCCCCGGTATGTCCCAGACGAGCTACGGGTAGAGTTGGTTCGGAGGGGGCCTCTTGGCTTCCAGAACAAAGACGGTCCCTTCCGGGCCAACCCAGAGACGAATAGGAGCATGAACCGCAGATGGTTTTACAAGGTGCTAGGTAACGGGGAGCAGCTACTCCGCTCATGGCTTATGTATTCGCCCTCCTTAGATTGTGCGCAGTGATTTTGTTGTCGTCCGTTCTGCACCGGAACAAGCACCTTTGGAAGATCATCTGGATTCAAGAACTGGATAAAGCTCAATCCTCAAATCGGCGTCCATGAGGAGACACCGGGTCACGAGGAGGCCCGCATGCTATGGACCGAGCTCCGCATGCTATGGACCGAGCTCCGCATGTTATGGACCGAGCTCCGCATGCGCCAGGAGAGCGACGATTGACAGTGCAAACCAGGTTAGAGGTTACGTGGACGGCATTCGCTTCTTCTGCAGGCAAAACCTCGCATTCCAAGGCCACCTAGAGATTCTCTCATCCACAGAAATCACCGGCAACTTCCTGGAGCTGGTGAAGTTCCTCGGCAAATACGATCCGGTGGTCCGGGAACACCTCACTCGCATTCAAGCCCAACCGAACACCGTGTTATATCTCTCTGCAGCCACCCATAATGAATTCGTCTCCTTTCTGTGTCGTCGCATATTGGGAGTTATCCAGGACGAAGTCCGTGAGGCAAAGTACTACTCCATCATATTTGATAGCATGTGGCTCATGACGTGGCTCACGTCGTCCAGATGTCACAACTATTGAGATACGTCAACGTCTCAGGAGGAAAGTCGAGGTTAAGGAGAAAGTTATCGGCTGCAACAATCACTCGCTGAACTTGGCGGGCGTCCACTCTGCGCAAGCGTCAGTCAATGCCATTATTTCTTTGGGACGATGGATCGTCTCTTCGTGTTCTTCTCAGCATCAACCCACCGATGGGATGTATTCAAGCAACAGGTCACGGGAAAGACCGTTAAAAGGACCTGGGAGACCCGATGGAGCTCGAGACGTGACGCAGTCGATGCGGTGGCGTCGAGTCTGGAGTCCATTACCACTGCATTGGAGCAACTCCGCGACGGTGATCACGAGATGACTGACACACGCTCTGATGCCGCCAGTCTGCTGTCATGTATGATGTCTTACACCTTCATTGCCTACCTGGCCTTCTGGCGTCCTGTCCTAAGAGAGATCGATGATGTTCAAATATTCCTGCAAACGCCTGGGCTCGGGCTGGACAGTTGCGCGACACAAAATGGGGCTCTTGTTCTCTTCTGCGAAGAAAAACGCAAAAACGTCGTTGAAAAGGCAAAGGCGAAGGCCACGACTTTCTGCGAGTAAATGGGGTCACCAACAGAAAGAAATATGCGGCAGAGAAGACGAATGGCGGGAGAAAGCGGTGAGGATGCCGGTTTGTCACTACAAGTGGACCTCAGGCGAGATCAGCTGCAGATCATCGATCGACTCGAAGGGGAGATAACAGCACAAACCACATGATGGATGTGAACGACAAATTCGGGTTTCTTACCAATATCGGGTTTCTTACCAATATGAAACGCGTGTGTGACGTCACCTCCATAGTTACAAAAGACAAATATGAGAGTCGGCTAGAAACTGGAATGCGCTCGATCTCCTTAAATGGGTGGTGAAATGGGGACATGAGACATCGTTGCCGAACCTGCTGGTGTCCTCAAGTACAATGTAGTACTTTGTATATACACTATTGTGTGCTTAATTTCAAAATCAGTCTAAATGTCTTGTAGAAAAGGAGAAGGCAGACGTCTAATACTGCGGTGGGGCGCGATGGTGTATCGGTTAGAACGTCTGATTCTCAATCGAGAATCCTCTCGCTGGTGTTTCAAAGCTTTGATGATTTTGTTCACCCTACGCTGCAACAGTAAGACACCACCGATCAAGACAGGCGCGGTGGTGTATCGGTTACAACGTCTGATTTTCAATAGAGAATCCTCTCGCTGGTGTTTCAAAGCTTTGATGATTTCGTTCACCCTACGTTGCAACAGTTAACCAATAAGTGCAAAAACACAATTTACATGACACAAGCGACATGTTTACAGTTATATACAAAACGTAACGAAGACGTCAAGTTCCAAATGGTTTGTGTTATTATTTCGTAGACAGATGTAAACACTTAGAACGTATTTGATGACAGTGTTAGAGGAGACTGCGATTACTTGTAAGACGGGTAAATTATATATATATATAGTATAGTTCGCAAACCGTCGGCAAATATACGATGTATTAAATGCAATGTATGTGTTGTGTAAACTAATTGAAGCCTGGAGGAGGAGAAGAGACATACCACTGGGCACATGGAAAATGTAAAAGAAGAAATTAAACTGGCTGGGAAGGCCTGGACTAAACTAAAATTGCTCGCCAAAGACTGTGCTGACTTTAAATGATATCTTTGCGCCTAATGCTCCAGTGCGAGCGAATACGAGTTCGTAAGTGAGTGATCAAGGAAATACTGTGTGCTATTTTGTCGAATAACGCGCGCGTATTAATACCTATTCCTACGTAGTGAAAACTGTGATCATGTCAGTGCCTTGCTAAGTGTACAATACAATCCATCGATGTCAACGATTTATTCCTGCCAGACGCACACATCTTTGTATATTCACTGCTTACCAATTAAACATCTCATACATTAATAAAGCAGATGAATACTATTAATTACAGGTAGTTCAACATTATTACACACACAACGACGATGTCTCTGCAGCTACTAAGACCCTGTGTTGTATAAATTGTTCGTCCTATTTTCTACATGTTGTTGGTGAGATTGTGTCACGCAGGAGGCTACATACACTTTGTGTTTCTCAAGTAGCTCCTACTATTAGCTGAACGGTCGTTGTGCGACAGTTGGTAAGACTCTTCCGTTAACACGTGTATTGAAGAGACGAGTGCTACATGAATTCGACGGTAGTTTTTAATGCAGATGTTAATAAGATACCCATTTGAGATAGACGGGTGAAATGTTGAAGTCCGGACGCAGCAGAAAATGCTGATGAATAATCTGCCGAACGTAAATTTGTATATGAGTTAGATAATGATGTTATAGCATGTGCTGAAGACGGCCAGAGTCAGCTGAACCAAGACGAACCCACTGGCCGCTTCGGCGGTGCTGGACTGGCCGGTCATTTTCAACAGGAACAAAACAGATTCTACTTCAATTGATAGGAGTCATGTTGAATATCTGCATACACGCCGACGCACAAACACACGTACGCACCCACGTACCCGAACAGGCAGGCACGCCAACCGTTGCAATAAATAAAAACAACATTTACTTGTGATTCGCATTCTCAAATGCACAATTGCAATGACGTCACAAGTCGTAAACAACAATGACGTAACAAGTCGTAAACAATAATGACGTAACAAGTCGTAAACAACAATGACGTAACACGTCAACAACAATGACGTAACAAGTCGTAAACAAAAATGACGTAACAAGTCGTAAACAACAATGACGTAACCCTGCTACCAGGCGTTTATATCACTCTGGACTTTATTTTGAATTGATAATCAGGTTGTGGCAGTGGCGATACGCTGAGTGGTGCCACTGTGGGTGAGTGTGTTCGTAGAAACGCGGAATATAAAATACAAATGTGCTGCCATCTAGGGAATGATATAAAATCAGTTACTTTGTCGGACAACGCCAATAATTATGTGTTCCGCCATAGCTACAGCTACCATTTCATACGTGGTCGCTCCACGCCGTGATCAGCTCAATGTAGGCACGATGACTATACACACCACATACGATTGCAACAAGGTATATTATGTTAACTTATGTACTAGGGCTGCATACGTTTGCCAGTAGTTTTCATTTACTTTGTCGCACACTTCTGCATATACAACACCAACAGTTCAACGAAAAACACGGAGGAATGTCTGGCAGCTTTGTATTTGAGGACACGTTTGCTGATAGCTTGACGGAACTGCTGTGGTTGCTACGCGACACGTCACGTGGTGGGTATGTCAATTGTTAGTGACATCATGCTAACACGACGATCACTGATACATGTCGTTTAAATTTTTCGTTTTACTTGTTGTACGTTCGTTGTGCGACTTTGCAGTCAACGCGGGACGAGTGTCGTACGTTTTTGAAGGACCGTTGGTGGAGCCGGTGTTACTGGGAGATCCAGCGGGAGAGACGGATGCACGGTCGATGGACGGACCCAGCAAAAGACGGTGAGAAACGATTTGCGGAACTCAGCGTTGTAGATGAGGTAGAGAAAGATGGTGTAGGACGTGCTGAAGACGGCCAGGGTCAGTTGAACCAAGGCGGACCAACTGGCGCTTCGGCACTGCTGGAATGACCGGTCATTTTCTACAGGAATAAAACATTGTATTTGATTGTAGCAGTAACGTTAAATCTAAACAATGATACGCGCGCGCTCTCATGAACGCATGCACGCTCGCACGCACGCACGCACGCACGCACGCACACACACACACGTACACACAAACACGCACGCACGCACGCACGCACATACACACACAAACAGCCTAAACCGTAAAACATATACTTAATTGTAAATCGAGTGCTGCTGATGACGTGTACGAGCACCAAGTGTTGTTGATGACGTGTACGGGCACCAAGTGTTGTTGATGACGTGTACGAGCACCAAGTATTGTTGATGACGTGTACGAGCACCAAGTATTGTTGATGACGTGTACGAGCACCAAGTGTTGTTGATGACGTGTACGAGCACCAAGTGTTGTTGATGACGTGTACGAGCACCAAGTGTTGTTGATGACGTGTACGAGCACCAAGTGTTGTTGGTGACGTGTACGAACACCAAATGTTGTTGATGACGTGTACGAGCACCGAGCTATTGATATCGTAATTTTCGTTGTCCGCGTACAATGTTTTAAAACATTAACTTTTGTCATAACACAAGAATCATGCGCTAAGATAAAACCTGTAAAAAGGAAGAAAATAACAGATAAACAAAAACTTACAGCATCGACAAAGAGAACGTAGTATGGCAGCCAGGCGAAGGAGAAGAGAACTGCGTTGATGATCAACATCTTTATAATCCTAGTTCGGTTGTACGATACGAATGATGACTGTTGTCTGATGCCCTTGCCGTATGATGCACGTGAAAAGATGGTAGTAGCAATTGAAGATGAGCGCCTGCGGTATCATGTACGATGCGGATAGGATAAAGAAACCGTTCACCTTGTCAAAGACATCATACTTGGGCTTGCATAACATATATGGCGTCATCGCAGTGGTGTTCCCAACATCTGTTGACGTCATCTGCTCGGGGTGGAAGGAATAGTCGAATAATGTCGGCGCTGCCACAAAAGCTGACAATATCCATATTCCGCCAATGATCTTCAACGCCTTCTTGCGGTAGATGGTATGCATAGGACCCAACACCATAGATCTGAAAGAACGAATTTGCTAACAATCACGTTATTTTGATCCCAATATGTTGTTTACATTCACGCCATGATCCTGAGATCAAAATGAACGACATTTGTAAATCATGTATTTTAAAGTATATTATATATAGTTTACCTAAGGGCCAGTCAGGAAACTATTTTATTAATTTCAACCTCTGTGGATGTTTTACCTCAAATTCAATAGAAAACTCGAACAACAAAAGGATTTTAGATATGTGTTGCTGTCTACCTCTAAAATATTTGAACTAAATTATGTGATATCCCAAATAGGCATGAAATTAATATTTTGATTGTTATAAAATCATTATCATGGAAAGACATATCGTTTCACT
>SDWI01002730.1:5166-16986 GCA_009193005.1 Lamellibrachia luymesi
GTGTCAACCTTGTTTTTAAACATATTCATGCTGCTAGCAGTTATACAATCTGTAGACAATTTGTTCCATTCATTGATTGTCCTCTGTGAGAACGAGTACTTCCTGATATTCAATCTACACTCATCCTTTACTAATGTTACCTCATGTCCTCTAGTTCTATTATCTTTCTTGAGTGAGAACAAAATATTTCTATCAATATTATACCCATTCAATATCTTAAAAACTTCAATTTGATCTCCTCTTAACTGCCTTGTCTCTAGGGTAGTTAAACCACAATATTAACAGAATGAAAATGTAGAAGATTATACAAATTACAAAGAGTCACTTAAAACTCCATCCTCAACTGATTTAGCCTGTCACAGATCCGGTTCGTTGATGTCTACATATGTAGTGTGTGAATAGTTTATGTAAAATCCGCAGTCAATTGAATAAAAAAATGCCTATTTTTGTTCAAATCATTAAAAAAAATATTTTTTAGTTGTTAGATCTGGCACGGTTCAAAATAGTGGATATCCAAGATGGTAAACACAGTGCATATCAATGCCGATCATGGACATGACTTCCATCCTCTCTTCTTTAACTAATGTTTGACCAAACATTAAGTAATTTAATAGTTTGTCTGAGGATTTCATAAAAACTACATACAAAAGTTACACAAACAAGCTAGCATGTAGCAGTGGATATTAGGGAGGTTTGATTTTTCGTAAAAATTAATTTGAAATGGGACTACCAAAAATAAAGTTTTCGGGTGGACCGGGTTGTGTCATCTATAGTTTTTTCCTGCTGATTTAGCAAGACTAGAGTACACTTTCAGAAAATGCCAGGTGACACCCTGTCACCCTTGAGCAATTTAAGATTTTGCCTTGTTTACCCCCACCCTCATTTTGCATCAAATTTCACAATGTTATAGGCCGTATAAGAGCAAGTACAGCTGCTGATTCATGACACAATTCCACTACAATAGTCAGCTTAGTCCAAACAAATAAAGTGATTAATATGTACTAAACAAACCTTTAGTGGCCGTGGGAAGAAATCGTGTGTGAAAACTTTCCAGAACCAACCATCCTTGTCAAGGGAATTGGTCGTGAGATTCGTGACGGAGAACTCACACCAATTGGACAGTTTGCTTGTATTGCACATGACCACACCAGGCTCCAACTCTTTGGTAAGGCCAAAATGGTTCTGGAGATGTCAACCCCAACCAGAGATGCCCTGGAACTTTACATTGCATGCGCCAACCACCAGGCAAAGATCTGGCAGCAGGCAGATCATGAACATATAGATGTCTCATCTCCCATCGACACCTCAGCCTGGACAAAGGAGTCAGATTGCCTGAAAGCTATCTGGACAAGGCTGCCCCTAATCCAGATGCCTGTCTGGAACTTATGACCTGTGGGTGTCAACCAAAGTGCGTTTACGCCTGCGGATGTGACACAATCGACTGATGCAACCTGTATGTGTATAGTGTTATATAGATGTATAAGACAATATGTTTCGATTTCTACTGTACCCAGTTGGCTAGACACATAATATGAAAACATAATTAATGCATACAGTCACATCAGAGTGATGGACAAAGTGTTGAACAATATTTCAAATTAAACAACTAGGTTTCATGAAAAATGTTTGTATTACATTATGCCATACATTTATGTTCAATGTTTTAAAAATTTAGAAAGTTTAATTACACAGGCTGGGTACAACTGCAAGATAACACAGATAGATTGTCCGAATAGATCTAGTGAATATGGTCTAAATGCAAAAAAAATCACAAAATACCTGTTTTTTTACCTTTGTGACCTTGGAAATGACCCTCAAAATCGAGGTCAGCATCCACCCACACCTTTTTCCTCATCCTATGAGTGCTTGATCTAGCATGGATTCCTGCTATTAACAAACAATGCTGTGAAAAGTGTTAAATCTCGTGTTAGCTGTTCCACTATTAGTCTCATTGCCTATTGAGTTGACTTAATCAAATGACTCGACAATGGTGGGACTCATTTGGCTGTAAATAAAGGTTTTCACAACCAACAATTAAGTTAAACTTTAAGATAAATTATAACCCATTGAACTAGCTTTGTGTGCATACATTCTACATATAGACAAAATGTATCATGGTAGAAGAAATAGTTATGTTCAAAGTTGCACTGTCAATTGAAACTTCAGAATATTTGGTTGTTGCCCCAATTAGCACTATAAATGGGTACCTTGCAATAGAGAGCCAAAATGAATTACTGCAACAGTCATCACATTGTGTTTGTAGCCTGCCCGAGTAGTTTAAAAAAAACACAATAATGTGTTCATATGATTCATAATTCAGGAGTGGCTACTGCACTGAAAACAAACAGAACAGAAAGAGAATTTGTGTATCTATATTGTGGCTAAGTGCATTTGTCAATAAACATAACACAACGAACTTCCATCATGTTGTTGTCGAGACTATGCAGCAGTTTGTCTGCAGCCAATATTTCTTGAACCTGAGTGACTGTTCCTACTTGCGTACCAATAGGACTTATATCCTACAGATTGTCTGTTAGAGCCTGCTGTGTTATTAGCAACTCAGCCATTGTATGGCATGGGTAGATTAAGCATTCTCATTAAGATGCAGCAATCATGCGATTTGCGGGATTCAGTTTGGAGTCACAAGTAAAATGGTGTAAAGGACAAGTGACCTGTTTCTGGAACCATTCTCTGATCATATCAGCCTTTCCCTGGCCAGTCCCTATGAAACGTCCTTCACAGTTTTGCACAGCAAGTGGTGGTGGAAGGCTGATAACTCTCAGAAAACGTTTGTTTACAGCCTAAAGAGGTTAGTGGAAGTGCAACAAGAAGTGATGTGGTTCAAGTGAACAACACTCAACAAGTGACTAGCAGCACATCTCAGGTACTATTTACATTTACATTTTGGGGCAATCTTAGCTATAGTTCTCACCAATGGGTACGACTTCTCCAATTACATTGATCTGCAGCCTGCTTAATGGCCTGGCCCTATACACGCAGAGGCAGTAATAGATTGCCTGTAATTCTGGGTTCCCCATGTTTGCACTATTACATTAAACAAATGCACATACAACATACAGTTTAAAATTAAAACAACCACATCAGCCAACTGGCTAAATGATAATGTTCGAACGATAACTTTTTACTAAACCCAACTTTCACCTTGGTACATATATGGCTATATAGAGATATGCACTTAAACGTATGTTGAGCCAATTTTAATGTACATTTCCGTTCCCTTAGATTTCAGTTTAATTGCTTACAGCCAAACAACGTCCGTAGGCACGCCATGATTGATGCTGCTCGTGAGTCCCAGCCCCAGCAAAGGACTGACATTCAGCCTCATTTAATTGTTGGTTGATCTTAAATATTCTCCTCTTTGCGCCTTCTGGTGCATCAGGCAGTTATATTGGTCTGTATGTAACAAAGAGTATGAACCCTGTTATATGATTGTCATTCAAAACAAATATTTTGTCTCAACTCCCAATACAATTACCTGCCACTATGGTACATATATGTGGGCTTATGCACTAACTATGTATGGAGGGGATAGATGTTTAGACTAGACTATCAAATCTTTCTGAACTCCTTCCCAGAAGAATATTAAGCTATTATATAATTGTGCTACAATAGAAATGGCCTGAAGTCTCAACTGTCACAGCAGGTTTGAAAAAATTACCTTCTATACTGGGGTATGTAGAGTATTCCTTTAAAAAAAACAAAGGGAGGGGTTTGTGGATATGCTACAAAAAGTGACTGACAGTACATCTCAGTACTATTCATGTTTAAACACATCTTCCAAAATGTTGTATGATTGTCCTTTCACTCAACTCATAAAATTATATTCTCAAGTCTCAACTCCAAATCTAAACTTTGAAAATATATTTCCTGCCACCTTGTTACACTTTGTTTACAGAAAGTCTGCACATCAAACTAGTTTTGGTCATAATTTGAATTTCAATTTGATAGTTACTTGTAAGAATGTTTTTAACAGGAGGAAAAAGATACTGGATATGGCTCAGAAGGTATTGACATTCATGGGCTCCAATCTCAAGAAGAGGCCGACAGAAAATTTGAGGTACAATTTCTTTCAATTTGTATGATGATGTTGCCAGATATTATATCATATATTACAAATATCAAATCAACATATTAAATCTGGGAATGCCTGGGGTTAACATGAAGACAGCAATCTTTTCTTTTGAAACTAGTATCATAATGCTACAGATTTAGTAAAGATGCTTTTTTCTAGTTGCTGAGATAATTATGACCTACCCTCTGTCTCTATAAGATATGTTGTACATGATTATGTTGAGTTGTGCAGTTATAGTGGATAACAGTACAGTGCATAAGTTCAATGGGTATACAATGTTTTCCTTTTAAAGCATGTGTTTAAATTTGCCAAATAACTAATTAATACAGTTTGATATATTTGGGTGTACATAATATACATGAACACACACACACGCACACACGGATGCACACACGGATGCACACACGGATGCACACATTGAATCACATTGACAATAATCTGCCTCAGACATGGAAAAGTCCTATGCACCAACTAGTGTATGGAGAGGATAACTAAAGTAAGTATGGTACATATATAATGTCTATATAGATAGCATTCACTTAAAACCAGTTTCAGTCAATTTTAATGTACATTACCATTTCCTTACATTTCAGGTTAATTGTTGCTTGTGAAAAACCTTTGTTTACAGTCTAAAGAGGCTGGTGGAAATGAGAGCAGTGGTACGACTCAAAAGTCTCGCTTTGAAAAAGCGACTGGCATCGCATCTCAGGTACAATTTAGGTTTGCTTTGTCGGTCAATCTTAACCTTAATTCACTTTATGCCTTTTTTATTTTTATTTAATATTAAATTTTAGTTTAATTGTTGGTTGTGAAAACCTTTATTTACAGTCATGTGAATCCCACCATTGTCGAGTCATTTGATTAATGTTTGGTTTGGCAGACACATTAAGTCAACTCGGTAGGCATTGGGACTAATAGTGGACCAGCTAACACAGGATTTATCACTTGACAGTATTGTTTGTTAATAGCAGGAATCCATGCAAAACAAATCACAAGCAGTGCCGTCAAAAGTGTTAAATCCCGTGTTGGCTGGTCCACTATTACCGGCAGTCCCAATGCCTACTGAGTTGTCTTAATGTTAATGTAAGTTAAATAAATTTGTATTAGACAGAACATCAGGGATCTTCACTAAAGCTCTTTCTAATCATCAACCATACTTCCTATTCATGGTTATCAATCTAAAAACTATACTTCCTCCTAAATTCGTAAGAGTAAATTTACAAAATCAAGTAGCAATGCATAATGTAAAAAATTAACTAAACTCTGAGAAAATCTGCAACAAACTAAATAAATGTCCTAAGGCTGATACCAATTTAAATTACAACGTAATAAATGAAAAAATAATGCAACCAAAGGATAAGCACATGCCAATCAAAATCGTAAAATTCAATAAATATAAGCATAAACATTCTACTTGGATCACACAGGCTCTTTTAAAATCTATCAAATATCGAGATTCAGTTTATAAACAATTAAAAATGTCAACAAACTATGAGGTCATTCCTACCAACTTTAAAACGTTTAACTCAATATTAAAGAAAAATATTTGTGCAGCAAAAAAGTTATTTTGAGTTATGGTTTAAACGTTCCAAAAATGACATTAGAAATACTTGGAAAATCATAAATGACATTCTTTCTAAAAATAAAGCAAACAAAATATTTTATTTTGAAAAAAATGGCATTAATATAACAGATAAAATGGATATTGCTAATAAATTCAATAACTATTTTACATGTATAGGTCAAACTATTGCTCAAGGGATCCAATATGATGGCAATAAGGATTATAGTTATTACTTTAAAATGCGAGTTGACTCTGTTTTCAGATTTAAAGACATAGACAAATAAGCTGTAAAGAAATTTATAGAAAGCCTTCTAACAAAAAACAGTTGTGATGGTATTTTCAAAACTGTTGAAAATAATTGAACCTGCCATCATTAACCTTATTAATAAACCAAGTTATAAATACAGGTATATTTCCTGACAAACTCAAAATTGCCAAAGTTATTCCTATTTTCAAGAAAGATGATTCATCACTATTTAAAAATTATAGACCCATTTCTCTCCTCCCTACTACTTCAAAAGTGCTAGAGAAAACAATTTATAATCAGTTATATGCATATTTCAACGATAATAAACTTTATTTTGAAAATCAATATGGCTTTAGACATAACCACTTGACTGAATATGAAACATTTGAACTAGCAGACAGAATAATGACACAAATTGATAAAAATGATGTACCTTTCAGCATTTTTCTTGACCTCTCAAAGGCATTTAACACTACTGATCATTCAATACTATTAAACAAATTAACATATTATAGTTTAGATGGATCTTCCAAGAATTTACTTAAAAGCTATTTAAATAATCGAAGTCAATATGTTGAATTTGAAACTGTTAAATCTTATATCTTATCTATAAACATTGGTGTGCCGCGAGGATCTATCCTTGGTCCCTTGTTATTTATAATAAACATAAACGATTTCCCAAAAGCTAGCAAAATGTTTAACTTTATTACGTATACGACACCACCTTATTTAGCACCATCAAATCATTTAATGACAATATACCAAACAAAAGCATTGAATCTACAGTAAATGATTAACTCCTAAAAATAATGGAATGGCTTAATATTAATAAATTATCATTAAACAAAAATAAATCCAAATATGACCTTTCAAATGCCAAATAAAGTTAGACACACCTTTTCGCTCAACATCAATAATATCAACGTAGAACGAGTGGAAGAATTTATTTTTTAGGACTGACTTTAGATACAAACTTAAATTGGAAAAAACACACTGAAAAAATATCAAACAAGTGTTCCAAAATTGTCAGCATATTACACAGATTAAAGCATGTGTTGCCTCTAGAAATTTTAATTCTTATATTATAATACACTAATATTATCTCATATTAACTTTGTATCATGGCATGGGGTTACCAATGTAGCATAATTATGAAAATTCAAAAGAAAGTTATGCAGATTTTAACCTTAAGTAAATGCAATTCACATACAGAACCACTTTTTAAAAACCTAAATATTTAAAAAATAGATGATTTATTATAATTACAAGAACTTGGGGACACGCTCTCCTAAAAATCTTTTTTTTCCGATTTTTATTTATTTTTTGGTCATTTTCTTTTTTTGTCATATTAATATATTATTATTATCTAACTGTCGATCTGTGTGTTTTATACATATGAATAAATTCTCCAAATGCAATAAAAACGAACATTTATAACAGGCCCATTGTCTTAGTGTGATAATCTTGCGCAACCGCGATCGAAAAATACGACACTTTTGACGGCCGCATGCTCCGCCATCTTTGTCAACACCCCAACATATTTGGTATCCACGTGTAGCTTCACTTTCGCAGTGCATCGTGGTAGCAGTGGTTCTGTAAAATCCCTGGTAGATTTGGAGCATTTTGACCTAGAAGAGGACCTCCTGTGGAGCGATGGCGTCGCTACGATTGGTCAACAACGGACACACCCCCCCAGTGGGGCGCGCTGATTGGCTGTCGGCCGGGAAAGCCGTCACAAAGGAAATTCCCTTCTCCGTTCGCCATTGCTGTTTTTTTCACTTCGCGTCGCATTATTGTATTTTACGGAAGATGTCCGGAAGATACGGGAAAGCCAAGCGGCAGTTTGGTACGAAGCCGATGTCTAGATGCCGACAGTTGAGTTTAGCACGGTCAGTGATCGGCAAACAAGAGAAAGGCGACGGTGAAGCTGACACGAGTGCCGATGCACCCGTGGCTGGACACAGTGCTGGCCCAGTGAAGCTTGAGGCTGAACCTGAGCAGATGCCCTCGTCGACAGAACTTGACGTACGTATAAGCTGTCATTGTTTGCATCAGGATGTTATGCATAATATTTTCTGGCAACTAATGTCTTGCCAACTTGGAATACCTGAAGGCTGAATATTATCCAGGCACCGACATTCAAAGAAGCCATAAAACTTGGCTAATTTATTAGGTCACACTGACACTGTAATATCTGTATGTTTACATTTTCAATTTTGCAAACATTCATGTCTATATTATTATACTGTGGTATATACCTGATTATCTATGTTGTCTGTTATACTATTGTCATGTTAGACATAAAAATTATTACAGAAATGATAATGCCAATTGGCCTAACATAAAACCTGTGCCTGTTTTTTTTTTGTAAATGATTACTGTCCAGCTCATCTGCCCTGGTTAGGTTTGATATTATGCTAATTGTCAGATGTACAATCTAATAACAAATAATTTTCCATGCAGGCTGATTCTGAGCTGGAGCCCCCTCAGACATCAACATCTGCAGCCACAACCCCCATCTCGGCTACCAAGCGAAAGTTTGGATACCGGCAGGGACTGCCACTGCGTGAACGCATCAGTGCTGCTGAGCGACGTCGACACCCCATCGAGACATCATTTGTTCGGTGCAGCATGCTGTCAGCGCTGGTGAAGGGCCTGGCGTGTCGAGAGTGCAGTGAGCCGACATTGAAGATCCGTGCTATCGACCGTCGCCTCGGCCTTGTGTATCTGTTCGAGACGTACTGCACTACGTGTGGGGCAGTGCTGAACTCGACGCTGTCGTCCGACCGGATCGACAAAGAGAAAGCCGGTAACGTCCCTTTTGTCGTCGTCCGCCAGGCTGTGGCAGCAACCATGGACATGGGTGTGGGCCATGCAGGACTTGTGAAGCTGTGCCGCTTCATGGACATGGAGCCCCTGCAGCACAAGTCCTACTCGAGGCACGTGAAGGCTGTCACTGCTGCAGTGGCAGAGTTCAACAGTGGAGTGGAGGTGACCATGCAGCGTCTATGTGATACCATGGGCATCGCTTCAGGAGAGCGACTCATCGCATCGGCCAAGAAGGCCGATAGAAAGCGGCTCCACGAAGCTGAGCGGCAGGCTGAAGCTTCGACAAAAACTATGCGACAGGCTCGCAGGACTACTCGTGCAGCCAGTGCCGAAGCTTCAGCCAGTGACTATGCCGCTGGTGAATTCTAGCTGTGATGGTGTTGAAACACCTATTGTTGTGTGGCTTCAATTGAACTTTGAACTTTTAGAAAGACAATCAACTGGAAAAAGACAGTTTGTAGTTTTAGTCGTGCAGTACCATTGTGTAATGATAATGGTCACATATTTTTGGTGTCTCGTCTAATTTTTATACATATTTTCACACAACCAAATGATGAACAGTATATATCATTGGAAAGACAATCAACTGTAGAAGCTTTATGTGAACTGTTATCACTGCAGTTCTATTTTTGCCTATGAAATTTTGTATTGGAAGGTTGACAAACTTCAATGCCATTTTTCTCAATAAAATGTTTTTTGCCGATGAGCAATCTCTTATTTTGTCTAACTCGGCTATTTATCAACAGAATCCTTTGACATTTTCAGCATTTCCCATCAAGATAATGGGCTAGACTATGACAGTCTTAGATTTTAGATACAGCATTTGGATTACATGTAATATCATGACTTTGATGAAATGTTGACTTTCGAAAAATAGCAAAGATTGAAAAATTCATAAAAAATTTGTTTGGAAAGTAAAAAAAAAACTAGACTGTCATAATCTGCCCTTTTATGTATTCTATTAGTGTGCCAAGTTTGAATGAATTTGGTCTATCCGTTTTCCAGATATGTCCATCACGGTGAATCAACCAAAATTCAAGTAGGGGGCGACCCCACCGCCACCTGGTGGACATCAAAAATTGTAATAAATCTGTAAAATTGTTTTTATGTATAACTAATATTATCCTAAAATTTCAGTAAGTTAGGTTGAAAAATAACGAAAGTAGAATCGAGGAGATCGCTGGTCCTTAAATTTTATTTTAAATACATGCATCAAAAATTACCTGCCTACTTATTAAACTGGAAAATAACCCCAAATATACACAATCATAACACAAGGTGTACAACAGATATATAGTTTCTTGAGAGGTAATTATGTTTAATAAAACTGATATATACTTATTCAGAGCTAAACATGAATTTGCTAAAAGGTGTCTTAGATATAACTTGCCACATGTTATAAATAATACCCCTAAAAAAGTAAAATAGTTACAGAGAAGATAGGAACTCACAGTTTACAAGGTTTTGCAAATTATGCAAAAACATATTTATTAAAAAAATATGAAGATACATGTACAATACTAAATTGCTATACTTGCTATCAAATTCGACTTGATCAGTAATACATATATGAATGCACAACTACGATCTATTATAATTAATATTACATATTATCACACATATCTCAATATATACACTCAAATATTCATGCATGCTCTTTCTCCCTCAGCACACACGCACTGTCACTACCTTTTGTATAAATGAGTTATTTAATTATATTTCACTGGTGGTTGCTATGAGAGTGACTGTAAAGTCTTTATAGGAGTCACTGACCCCTTGTTAAGTTATATTGTGTTTGCATTTTTCCATGTGAACATATTAATGCATATTTTCTTCTATCATTCAATTTTTATTTGTATCACAAACGGGGTCAAAATAAACGTTCTTGTTCTTTCTTAAGTAAAAAAAAATATTTCTTTCTATATTTTCATACCCATTCAATATCTTAAAACTTTGACTTGATGTCCTCTTAACCTCCGCGTCCCTAGGGTCGTTAAGCCACAATCCATTATGCATTCTTCATAACTAAGGTCTCTCAATTATGGATCACTTACAAATACTTTCAGCCATTTTAATTTACATTTCCATTTTCTTACATTTCACTTTAATTGTTGGTTATGAAAACGTTTGTTTACAGCCAAAAGAGGTTAGTGGAGGTACTACAGAAAGTATGGCTCAGGTGTTCAACACTGAACAAGTGATTGGTGGCACATCTCAGGTACTAATTATGTTTACTTTGTGGGGTAATATTAACCTTAGTTCTCTTTGTGCCCACTGGCACGTAAGACTTCTCCAATTACATTGTTCTACAGCCTGCTTAGTGGCCTGGCCCCATACAAGTAGAGGCAAGAAGTAATAGATTGCCTGTAATAGAACCCATGTCTACACTACAACACTAAGCAAATGCACATACAACTAAGTCTAAAATGTTAGGTGTGTGCACAATTAGGCTAAAAGAAAATGTGAAATTTAAGATGGCTAAGACTAAACCTACCTCTGTATGATCAGCCAACTGGCTAAATGATTAAAACAAATTGACTAAACCCAACTTTCACCATATTACATATATGGCCATATAGAGAGTATGCACTTAAACATATGTTCAGCCAATTTTAATGTACATTTCCGTTCCCTTATATTTCACTTTAATTGCTTACAGCCAAACGAGTTACGTAGACGCGCCACAACAAGTGATGCTGCTCATGAGTCCCAGCCTCAACAAGAGGTTGACACTACCACTCAACCTCAGGTATTGTTTACATTTAATTGTTGGATGATCTTAAATGTTCTCCTCTTTGCACCTTCTGTTGTATAAGGTAGTTATGTCGGTCTGTAGCTTATGTTGTTTAGACTAGACTATCAAATCTGTTAGTCCCGTCATGGAAAAGTCATGTAATGTTATGTAACAAAAAGAGTATGTACCCTGTTATATGATTGTCAGTAAAAGCTAATATTTGATCTCAACTCCCAATGCATCTTTGACAAGAAATTACCTGCCTCTATTGTACATATATGTGGCCTTGTGCACCTACTAGTGTATGAAGGGGATAAATAAAATAAGTAAGTATGGTATATATATAGGCAGTG
>SDWI01002733.1:11464-22699 GCA_009193005.1 Lamellibrachia luymesi
TGATCCTTGTGGTACCCCACTCAAAACTGATTTCCAGTTTGAAACCTCCCCATCTACTACAACACGCTGTCTTCTGTCAGTCAGCCATTGTTCTATCCAGTCGATTTTGCCATCTCTAATACCATGGGCTTTCAATTTAAGTAGTAATCTTTGATACGTCACTTTGTCAAAAGCTTTCTGAAAAAACATATATATATAGTTGTAGTTGCCTATAAAATGTTTCAAAATGATATTCTCATCGAAACGAGCCACTTGCCACATTGGGTGAGATGGCCGATGTTTTCGGTACTTCCAGTACGGATAACCTGGTGCAGCGTGGTCCCCCTAAGGAAAACGTTAAACTTGTACAGCATTATACTACTTTAGCATATTGTTTGTGGTATTGTGGCATTATTGGCTTGCCAAATGAAACTCAACTAATGTAACACATATTGGCCTTTGTTTACTAAAATAGTCATCTTCCTAGCAAAATAACACGTGTGTTTGAGACGTTGTGTTGGTTCTGTGTATGCCGGCCTCCCTTAATTCACAACTTATAGTCTCGGTTAACCCGAGAACTGTCAGACCTCGACCATTCGGAGATATGACTGGAATCTCCAACGTTTAGAACACATTCTGTGTAAACCACTGTAGTGGTATTCTTGATTTTAGTTGCACGTGGTTAGTTTGTATGATCTCTTAGGTGCATACCCCCAAAACCATGACTTTTATTTCGACTTAATGTGTTCGTATAGTCAAATATGTGTGTTTCCTATTGAAAAAATGTTTTCAGGAAATATACAAACTAGCTGAGTTGCATTTGAAAAATAGTAAGAGTACAACGAATGTGGACGAACCATAAACTGACAATAAAATGTATACATACAAATAGTACGACTTTATATATCATGCCATTATAGTTGCTAAATTTAAATTGAAGTTAGGATATAGAATATACCTTACACTTAATGAAATACATAGTACTTTCCTTGAATCATTCTGATGAAATGTTATAGATATTTGCATATTGACGGGGCGTGGAGATTTCTTAATGTTTTGTGTTATTGTAAAATGGCAACAAATGCATATTTCCTTTATTTACAGCTGACGAAATTAAGAAAAAATTATACGTTATCGTACTCAGTATAGCAAGCACCTTAACGCGCCTGTAGTTGCATAAAATAACGCCCCGATATCGGCGGTGGGCACAGGAGTTGCGCCAACCTTTGTTGTGTACTGTACGCTAACCAGTCATATAGAGTCGTGCAAAGTTCGCTGACCCAGTCGCACAACCACTGAAAGGAAAATAGTTGCTAATCTTGCACTGGCGCGACACGCAAAAAACGTTTAGCAATGTACGCTTAGCATTATACACCGTTGTGCCCCATTTTCCCCTATATATGCAACGCAGAAGGCATGGTTCCCGTCCACCCCTCCGGGCGCAGTGTGAGAAAATAGTTGGGTTGGAACAGACTCGCCTCAGGTAACAATGTGGCAAGGTCCACAAAATCCCCAGACCATATTTTAGTTCTAGTTTTCTCCGGCACATGTGCATGAAGGGACAAAGTAGGTAGCACACAGTTGGACACCCTTGTCGGCCAAGAAGGATCCACCATGCCAGCATCCTAACGGCTCGACGAGGGCATTGGCTCAGGAGCCACGGAAGTCGCCGCCTGTCTAGCACTGGAAGCAGGATGAATGCCCACTCGTCGAGAGTACAGGCGCTGGAGCAGCATGTGTCGCCGCCTTGCGACCAACGGCAGCAGCTGGCTGAACAACCGGACGACTCGATGGGGCTGCAGAGGATGATGCCGTCACCTGGCGATCAACGGAGGCTGACACGACAGCATCGTGACCACTCGTAGGACTTACCTGTTGCAGCGCCGCATGCAACATCTCCCGCATCACGCGCATCTCATAATGTAGTTGCTCCGTTGCCTCCAGACGGAGCTCAACGTCCGCTTCCCAAAGACGATTCGCTGCTCTCGGAGCAGCCGACGCAGGACGAGCTGCTGAGCTGCCTGGAGCCACTGTAGGCTCCACGCTGTCCCCGTGTGGGGGACGACACAGTGCAGCTGCTGCTCTGGCGCGCTGACGGTCATACTGTCGGACTGGAGGCATTCCTTAACATATGCTGTTCATGTTGAACGCTGCACCCAATAGTAGTAATGTGACCCTTATGGACGCCTGTGTCATTACAAACAAGGGGCCACGTTTAACCCTTGACCAACATTATCCGCACACACACTACCACGATACCCGACCCGGTAATCCGACTATTTACACCGTATGGCGGAATAAGAAAATTTTAAATTAACATGCATTGCACATCGTAGAGACCAATATCATAACCCGACCATTTACACCGTATGGCGGAATAAGAAAATTAAGATTAACATGCCCTGTACACTGCAGGAACCAATATCACAGACCAACCATTTACACAGTATGGCTAAATAAGACATATTAAAATTAACATGCCCTATACACCATAGGGACGAATATCATAATCCGACCATTTACACCGTATGGCGAAACAAGAAAATTTTTAATGCCCTGTACACCATACAGGCCAATACAATAGTCCGACCATTTTCACCGTATGGCGGTATAGAAGAAATTAAAATGAACATGCCCTGTACACCGTAGGGACCATTATAATGATCCGACCATTTACACCGTATGGCGAACAAGAAAATTAACATGCCCTGTACACCGTTGGACGAAGATCCTAGTCCAACCATTTTCACCGTATGGCGGAAGAAAACAAATTAAAATTAACATTCCCTGTACACCGTAGGGACCAATATCTTGACATCAACGCCACTGTATGGCTTAATAATACAGATTAGAGCTAACAAGCCCAGCGTACTGCAAGAAGCAATATCATCAATTACCAAGGCCACCTCTTGGCTTAATAAACATTAATTAAAGACATTAATGTGCCCTATGCAGCGCATTGACCACAAACAAAGTTAATATGACCACAGGCTGAATTACTAAATTCAACTGATCCTCATTTTGAAGGGACTATGATCACTATCACATCAATAACTTCTATACCCAAGTTTTAACTACAGCTTCTGTAGCCGCTTCATACCCCCGACACAGCTACCTTGAACGCTCTTCCACAGTTTGAAATTTCCAATTTCAACACCAACGGCATTAATTAGTAGCCGCCTTGACTATTGTAATTAACTACTAAATAACACTGCTAAAAGAGACTTGACTAAACTCCAACGAGTACAAAATTGTCTGGCACGTGTAGTTCTCAGGGCGCCTCGGTTTTCACCATCACTACCACTACTTAAACAGTTACACTGACTTCCTGATTTTTTTGGAATTAATTTTAAGCTGTCCATTCTTACATATCGTGCTCTATCTACACAACAACCACCCTACTTGGCTAGTCTCGAGCATCTTTCAAATATACCTAGGCAGCTCAGATCATCAATTTCACAATAACTTATTGTGCCTAAAACAAAACTTCACTTGGGCAAAAGTGCTTTTTCTGTCGCTGCGCCTAGGGTCTGGAATGAACTTCCCATCACTTTGAAAACATCTGAAACTATAGCTATTTTCCAAAAAAATATCAAGACATATTTATACCAAATTGCATTTTCACCATAAATCTTCGGTTGTCCCTCTGTCTGATATTGACTTTTCCGCGTCCCTGTTCACAATTATGCTTAACGATTCTGTTTTGTTGCGCCTCTTAGCTCAGGTTCCTGAGGATATAGGCGCCTTATAAGTTAATTATTATTATTATTAATTATAAAAACATTAATTTGTGTTAGTAAACAAAATACCTTCATACCTCCAAATTTTGGTGAGTTTTTTATTCCCCATGTTTTCCAAGCATAGTATTGATGTCCATAGAACAAGCTCCAATATTCACGTCAATATTAAATGTTTTGCTGAGACTTCATGGACGCCGTGTAACTTACACAAGTCAGCAATTTGTTGCACACTCGACATCACAGTGTACAAGCCTTGATGCCAATGTTAATGCACTTCTGGCCAACTTCTTAGGTTTTTTCTATGTTGAGCCAAAAACTGAAGTTATTCTCACATTAGGACAACAAAATAAGGGAACTTATATGTTCGTACGACAGTTGAATAACTACCTTAATATTGCATACTAATGCACGATTAACAGCACTTCAGAATATGTTCTCTGTCAAGTAACCATTCTCCCTACAAGTGGGTTTGCATCTATTTTAATATATGTTATTGCTAATTTGCTATCATTCAGTAGCCTGTTTGCTATACGGTCTTTTGCCTCGCTTTTAGCCACATATATCATTATTTAGGCTGTGCAATGTCGCCAGAATCGATCATACTGTACTGATGCGAGAGCTGGACTTGCACAGCAGGAACAGAGAGACAACACGGTCATTTGAAATTAAATACATGAGTAGAATACTCTTTACTTCTTACACCGAACACAAAGTTAATGAATTCCGGGTAAAAAAAACCTTCACATTAACACAAATGTATAAATTGTCTCTGGGACGGACGAAACCCGGTATTTGGCATAGATGTGCAACGTACAGAAAATAGTAGAAAATATGGTTTAAAAACAAAGTGTCAGTTTATTTTTACCTCATACAGTTCCCAAGCGTTCAATGCTAAATGTTTTAATTTTCACTGACTGACATCGTGACATGACAGAATGAACAGTTGACACACTAGCATGAATTAGCTGGCACAGCTCAGCAGAAAGAGAACTCGTACAAACATCATAAAAAATATAAGCATTTTTATCATGAACATTGATATGGATGTTTGGGCAGAAGACAGCGGCATCCATGGATCGCTGCTACTGGCAACTACGAGTACATTAAATACATTTCTTTGATTTGGTTCACATGGGCCGTTGTCACATTTAATAAGTACCCCCATATGATATCTACCCCCGATCATTACTGTCTACATAATTGTCTGGATTCACGCCATATTTTTTGTGTGGTTATTATCATTGTGTTCGCATATTGAGGCTAGGCAGATTAAAGGAAGAAGAAAAAGGCCAGTAGAAATGGTCGGGCAGTAATTATGTGGAATCCGCTGTCACGTTGTAGCAACGGCACTTGGAGGGCTTCAAACATGTTCATAATGATGGCGCTGTTGAGTTATTTCGTCATCGCATCTTCTTTTCCGATGAGCCTATGCTTAATTAACGGAGTTAAACCAAGCCATTAGGTGATAGGCACGTTGAAAGGAAAGGTGGAAAGCGAGTATGAAGGACAAGAGCTGCGATGTCTTGATAACTAGGTAACTCGGTGGCCTTGTCGTAACACATTTGCTACTTGTACTTAGCAGCATAGAAGGAGAAATACCAGACAAAAACCGAAGAGGTAAACAAAAATGGGATGGAAACATTTGACAGATGGTGGACTCGAAGTGGCTAGAGAGATTGCAAGGAGACGTCAACGGACTGAGACTATGCCACTGGCACTGACATGACATGCCATGGACATATGCCATTTCTACGCATCATCATAGTCTTGTCTGCGTTTTCTTCCGAGATTTGCATAATTATTCGTTATTAATTACATTTAATATTAATGCAGCGCGATGACGGAGATTCTGAACTGTAACCACGTCTTCAATTCACTTCTATTTCTCTGCAAAAAATCGTGTTTCCGGTAACGGGCCAAAAATAGATAAGGAATTAACTTTGTTAACTACCATTTCCTGCAAATATTATTTTGGCATATTATTTATAGAGATCAGTAGTAACTGATGTTTGTACTATTTCGTGAAAACAAGCACCACTGGTCAGTTCGCCTCGCGAAGACCAGGTGTCATTCGCAGCGGTAGTTGCTTATGGAGTTGGTCAACGCACAAAACGTGGGGTAATCAATGTGTTTTTGTGATCCACCAAAGTTGCACTCTTACGCATCATTGCGTCATGATTTGTATGGACATCACGCTCCCTGAACGCACCGCTCACTGGGATCGCATCTTGCATTTTGCAATTTATAGGTGTATCACTTTTGAACCGCACATACATAAAAACACTTAAAACGGCTTTCGTCTCGCTATGCAGTATGCCTATCTTTGTTTATATGTTAACGGTTGTTATATGTAAGGGACATGACTTTCTTAGAACGAACTGTATAAAATAATTTAAATTATTTAATCTGATATATTTATTTTGCATATGTCACAAGTACCTAGTCGTCGTAACAAAAATTTCACCAAATAATCTCACCAAATGGGTGAAGGCAGCACCTATGAAGACAAAACCTGCTGCGAAGGTGACAGACTTCCTCATGGAAGTATTTGCACGTCATTCCTGCCCTGGAGTTATAATCTCTGACCAAGGAAGGGAGTTTTGTAATGCGTTGAACGATGTGATATTTGAGTGTCTTAACATCGACCACCGGGTTTGTATCCCGTCCCACCCCAAAAGCAGTGGTCTGACTGAACGGTATAACCAAACGTTCTGCAATACTCTTGTCAAGTTCGTAAACGTGTCCCAAATAAACTGGTACAAGTTCCTTAACGAGGCCTTATTCACATGTTGCACCTCATTCCAAGCCTCCACAACGTGCTCGCCGTCTAAACTGTTGTATCAGCGAAAGTCTAGGCTTCCCTCGACTTACCCCCGGCGCGGAGGGTGGTGAAGATGGAAATGATGAGTCTCTATACAAAAGGATGTCAACATTCGCATAGTTTTATTTTTGTACACTGTAAAAGTCCCTTAACGAGGCTCAAACAAAACAGAACAGACAGCACGACCGTAAACTTGCAACTCCACTGTACAATGTTGGTGATCCAGTTTTATAAAAACTACAGACGTGAAACTCGCCACTTCGGGAAATTGGAGGTGCGTTGGAATGGCCCTTGGGCTATCGCGCATCTTGGAAAAAAGGGGAACTGCAACTAAATGGTGTAAAACGCAAAGTAAACACCAGTAAAATGAAGCCGTACGTCTGCAGGAAGCATCAGTTGTCTGAATGTGACAGTGAGGTGAGGTATGCACGAGGTAATGCACCAGTGAAGCTGCATCGTCGACCTGAATCATATGCAATCTCTAACAATGGCATGGATGATAATAATCTTGAAGATGGGAATCTTGAGATAACTGTCTTCTTGAAACATGCCAAGCCCGTGGACTACAAACCTCCGTGCACTGAGTGGCACTGAGTGGCACTGAGTGGCACTGAGTGGCACTGAGTGGCACTGAGTGGCAGCAAGAAAATTAAATTAAATTAAAATTAAACAAAAGCGCAAACATGGCAATGTCCACTATGAGCAACCTCGGGCTGTCAACATCGATCCCAACCCACCGAAAACCACACGTATGCGAGGCGATGGCAACTGTTTCTTCCGAACTGGCAGTCATATCATCACTGGTGATCACGAAGAGCACGCAAATGTTCGTGAGACTGTGGAACAATACCTCCACCAAAGCAATATGGAAACACTTCACTCATGGGCCACAGAGGTGGAAGTATCTAACTGTAACGGTACATTCTTATATAGCGCGGTATCCAGTCCTCGGGACTGTTCAAAGCGCCCCAACTAAAGTAAAGTATATTAATTACACACACACACACACACACACACACACACACACACACACACACACACACACACACACACACACACATATATATATATTAGGTTCAAATATTTAAGAAGTCAATGAATTGAATTTGCACGTAAGAAGACACAGATCAGCGTGCTGTTTTCAGTGATGCTAATAATAACAATCATACCAGCAGAAATTTCCTGCCAGGCTTTCTTTGTCACGACTCTGTTGCTGTAATCAGCAGATGTCACATCGTAAAGGCATCGATGGGATTCCCATGTAATGTCTAACAAATCTTCTTTTCCTATAGTCCACTCCTCGGACTTCAACATTTCGCTTGACATCGTTGCCGCGGCACTGCGGGCTGCCATTTTTTTAAATGACGGTTGGCGCGTGAGTGCAATCACGCCTCCTATTGGTCGCTAATTGCGCGAGCCCCGACAATTTGTCGGAGACTGCAACACACTAGCCGACGAGGCCCGTCAAGGCGTCCTGAGATCTAGCACCGTCGGATATTTCCGATAAGCCCCGTTCTTGTCAGAATTCGCAGCACACTAGCCGACTACTGAAGATTATTTGTCCTCACCCTGGTTGGGCCCCAGGGCAACACTGGGTAAAGAACGTTTTGATGAAAGGCATGTTAGTAGACAGTTTATTGTATATTGTGTTTATTGTTGACATATGGATGGTTGCTGACAGCTTATATTTAGGACATAATAATTAATGTATATTTTATTCGTGATGACGACAAGTAATGTACGTTTAATTTGAGAGAATGCTCTGATTTGTTGAGTTGTTTTGGTAGTGGTTTGGGTTTCGATCGCTTTATGTTTATTGTTTACGAATCTGCCATCTTGTTTCGAAACTTTGGGCTGATTGTTAAGCAAACTAATTTAGTAAAACATAACTATGGAATGATTACTCGAAAATGTATTTATATGAACGTATTGTGATGATTATACTATTACACGTTTGTAAGTTTCGATTACTAAAAGTCTCTAACTATTGTGTTACATTCGTTAAACGTAGGGATAAGCAAAATACACAAAGACACCTGTCGCATGTGCACACCACTATCCAATGGTGGGCACCATCTGCTGGATTCACGTGCATCCATGTTTTCTGTGCCGTATAAATAAACTATAGATGTTTAAAACTTATTGTCGGTCAATTTTATCCACGTTCTTCCACACCAGTTTAATGATCCCCAACCTGACGTTACGGTTCCTCGTTGCCATTCTCCGCTGCGCACGTTATATCATTGTTTATGGCATCGCGCATAAAACAACAAACGCAAATGTTATTGTTTAAAACCTAATGACAATCGACTGTAACGACATACAACATAATTCCCAACTTGTAATTGAATTTCATAAGGCGTTTGAAATAAATTGTAAATGGCACATTTGCGGAGTGAATCGCCCAGCGAATCATACTCAACATCTGGCGGAGTAGCGCCAATAATCGGACGTGGCCTACAGCCTTGTCCGATTAGTTGTGCTAGTCCTCTACTGTCTCTAACGATTCACGGGCGATTCACATCGCAAAGGTGTCAGTTGGCATAGTATCAAAGGAATGAATGTAGCGAGAAAGGTAACGGTAATTACACAAAACGAAGCTGCCTTAAATTGTGACGCACTAGTGCAGTTTTTCTTCAGATAACGACATTTCTAACATACAAACGTGGGGCATTACCATACGTATACGCAAATTAACCGATCATCGATTGTATTTGCCACACGAGGTAACAGCATTCAGCCAGGCAAGCTGAAACGCTCAAAATGGCAGACATTTGTCAATCAAATGTTGCAGTATAAAACGGATTTGAAAAAAACGTAGGCATTTTGGTGGTGGCAATATCGAAACACCGCAGGCGTATTAATATTTGCGTGGTAATGTTAAGGGTAAACTGAATGAATACAATGAATAACAGAGCTGGGGTTAAATGTTTTTCCCTAAAATGTTCAACACACTGGAAACAAATTGCCAGTGGATGTCATGAAATTGTACAATGTTTCATGGTCGCACGATCTTACAATCATGAAAAACGTTAACACGGCCACCGATGGGAAAAATAACTGTGGTCTGCGCCCTTCCGTCGTCTGTAGAAACTCTCACCACGCTCTGTATGTATACAAATAGGTAACAGGTACGTTCTTATATAGTTATCCAGTCCTTGGGTCTGTTTAAAGGGCTTTACACTATACTCACTGGCAAACTTGTTCATTCCAACGCGATCTCGACTTATCTGGGAAGTATTCAGCCACTGTATAATTACTGCACGAAGACAGTTTATTCTTATATCCGACTCTCTCTAGGGCCAGGTGCTCATTCATGCAGCTGAGTGAACAGTGGCAATGTGGATGAACAAAATGATTCGAACCCGGGTTCTCTTGTTTGATAGCCCGACGGTCTAACCGCTACACTACCGCGCAACACGCATTTGTTACAGCTGAGTGAACGCAAGTGAGGGGAACGCGAGATGTAGGCCTGACGTCATCGGACTCTTAATGATATACTTTATATACATTATAAAATAACGTATTATTCCCGCCAACATCAATTGGATAAAAAAGCATTAATTTTTCAGAACGACCAATCGATCTTCGTTGGAAAACAACGACTTGTTTTTTATATTGTGCATGGCATTTCTTAATAAATACTGTCAGTTAAATGTGTTTTAAAAAGAGGCACATTTTAATGAACAAATATTGAGGACGCAGTGTGCCCGCTCACAAAGATGTATGTAACTCAGTCATTGACAAACATCTCGTACATCAACAACCCCCGCTCATACCTGGCACACTCCCGATGTGCCCACTGGTCACACCCGCCACATTGCACCCAACCTTCACCCTACCTACTGTCCGAATATATCTCTGCACAGCATAGGAATATGTATAATCTAATAATTATGGCGTTTAGCAAGCAAATCTGCTTTTGATACTAATTTATAAATTGACACTAGTTTGTGGTTTAAACCGTAAGTGTAAATATAGGCATTCACATCAAACCATGTAATTAATGTTCATACATTGTAGGAAAGCCTACGGCATAAACACATTATACATTCACATAAAACCCTGTAATTTTTTTTCATACGTTGTAGGAACGCCTACGGCATAAACACATTATCCATGATGTGCGCAGCAACTGCGGCCATGGGGCCCACTTTGGCCTCTTGCTAACTGCGACTTTGGCCTCTTATAATAATAAGAGGCCAAATGGTTGACCTGTTATTGGTACGATCGTGTGTTCTTTGCTGACTTTCATGAATCAGGCGATCTATAATACAACAAATCATAGAAATTTGAGTAAACTAGCTGCATGTTCATGGTACCTGGATGATTGTGTCATCGAACGATTTATGCTTCTAGCGTCCACGCGCAGACAACAAACCTAGCGTTGTTCCAACCTCTTTGATCATGCAGAATAAAGCGAAAAGTTGCCGCCGTCAAATTTAATTTACGTATGCCGAAGTCCCGGGTAGTTTAATGGTACAATCTTCGCTCCCAGCCACACACGACACACACATGATTACCATAGTTAACGTTGTATTAGCATAGCTGTATTGTGAACCCTCTGAAAGGAACAGCGGTGCTGCACATATCAAGTACGGCAGCCATTATTAACTTGAACAAGTCTTCAGAACGCCGGCAATCCGCTTCTTGTTGTCAAAACCAATTAATGTACGGCGAAGTCACTGGTACTGT
>SDWI01002736.1:0-24188 GCA_009193005.1 Lamellibrachia luymesi
GGTGCCCCAACGATCCTTACGGGTTATGGGAAAGTGAAGTGAAGAAGTAGTGACACTGTTTTGAATAACGCGACCTGTCCAAAGAGCGTGATTTGCGCCATACGCGCTCAAAATAACGACGGCGCCTTTTAGATGGTAGAATTTTGGGAGTCATCCATAGAGCGGATGGCTTTTGTGACACTGATTTGGATCTCACAGGTGCATGTTTGTTAAAAAATTATTTATATTGTCTTATTATATTATACTGTCCATACAAATCGGAGAGGTATCCCTTTGGATATCTGATTAGGTCGGATTTAAGGATGTCAGCCTTTAAAGCAGCAATGTTGATCTTGTGAATAGGTCTGTAAAACACATTGTGTTTTGATTCTACTTGTGTTCTGGTAACATTAACATCGACAGTGACAGTGTGGTGGTCTGATAAATCATCCGAAATTGTAGGTGTTTGGATATTGTAACAAGTTGAACGAGTTATCAAGAGGTCGAGCCAATGGCCATGTATGTGTGTCAAAAAGGTAACATGTTGTTTCAAATCAAAAAGATACTAGGATGTCATTAAAGTTAGTTGTTATTTTTGAAGGTATGTCCAAATGAAGACTAAAATCACCAAATATAAAAAAATATGAATGCACAGTAGCAAAATTTTCCAACAGATCATGTAATTCTTCAAAGAAATTGGCTGGGTGTCCCGGGGGGCGATAAATACAGAAGAAATAAGCGGAGAAAGAAGAATCTGAAATTTTAAAACAGATGAATTAAACACTTGAGTATTCAGGTTTCGAATGTAAATTAAATTACATTTCAACTAAATTTGCTGTTCACATGCGTACACATAGTGCGGATAAATCCGTCAAATGTGACATCTAGCTGGCATGGTTCATAAACTATAAATAGTACAAAAGTGACCCTCTGAAGAGTCACTTGCGCACTTTCACGGGGAGAAACCGTATTGTGTGATACTTGTGAAAAACTATCATTTGTTGCAGTAATATGAACATTCACTCACACAGAGACAAACCACACAGATCTGGTGAGTGGTGATCGGTGTGCTCAGAGTACTGCTTTAATGGGGACGTACAACGACGTGCTTTGTCTAATAACTAATACAGGGTTTCATCATCATTAATTACCCTTGAAACGTAGTGTCATTGGGGCACCACGGATGACCTCGCAACCAGCTGTTTCCACTTCTGCCTGTCGTCTGCCGCCCTTTGTGTCTGAGAAGGCCTGTCCACTCTCATGTTGTCCTCCCACCTCTTCCTCTGTCTTCCTCGTCTTCTTGCTCCCCTAACGGTGCCTTGCAGGATGGTCTTTATCAGGCTGGATGTTCGTGAGACGCGCCCATACCATTATATATATATATATATATATTAGGCAATAGTTCGTTCATATAAACGCAAAAAAGGAGCTTTTTTGGGGCACTGTTACTATTTTTCAAATGCAACTCAGCTAGGTTTTTTATTTATTGAACATAGTTTTCCAATGGGTGACACACATCTATCCATAATGTGAACATATTAGACATGCTAAATTTACAATTTGAAAGGCTTCCTTGGGAGGCCGTGCTGCCCCAGGTTACCCTACCTTGAAAGGTTTCCTTGGGGAGGCCGCGTTGCCCCAGGTTACCCTACCTTGAAAGGTTTCCTTGGGGATGCCGTGCTGCCCCAGGTTACCCTACCTTGAAAGGTTTCCTTGGGGAGGCCGTGCTGCCCCAGGTTACCCTACCTTGAAAGGTTTCCTTGGGGAGGCCGCGCTGCCCCAGCTTACCCTAACTTGAAAGGTTTCCTTGGGGAGGCCACGCTGCCCCAGGTTACCCTACCTTGAAAGGGAATTCACAACAATTCTCATTGGCTAACACGTTTTTTTGGTTATAATCACTAAACATATTTTTTCAAAGAGCTATGCTATTCAATGAGCTCTACAAATTTCAAATGCATAACATATTCTCCACTTGGATATTGCATATACATACCTTTAACGGGAAACAAGTCATGGTTTTGGGCCTATGCACATATAATATTTACTAAAACATAACTATTTGTAACTACAAGAATATAGTATCAGTGGTCTACTAGAAAAATCCTGTCGATACACAGAATATCAATATCATGGGCCCCATCGTAATGTTAAATAAACATACTTCACTAGTGCACGTAGTATGGCAATATTCCCTCATCAAATAAAACACTATTTGTAAACACCTAAACATATACTAATCAATAGGATATGTGCATACTGTTTGCGTCAACACTCAACTTTTGCAACTTATGTTGGCCTTGGTTTATTAAACTAGTCCTGTTCTGGAGCGTTTTCCTTACTTGTGTATTATACCCGCCGGCCCTTCAAATTACTGCTACAGATATACAGTTCTCCCCAAGTCTCACACTGTAAGGTTATTCCCTGCACATATGATGCTTCAGAAGTTCATATTTTTACTCATTGTAAACCATGTTAATAAGATGTCACATTTGAAGGATTTCACCGCAGTATGTATCCGCATGTGAGCGGCTAATATCAACAACATCGCGCCTAACAAGTGTCAAGCACGGTTTCCCTCAGAGCGCACGTCTCTTCAAACTATCCCTCCAGGCAAACTGCTTTCCACAAATGTCACATTTTAATGACGTATCACAAGTGTGCTTGCATATGACATTGTATAGCGCAGTAAAAGAGCTAACTCAACAGACTGTAATGCATATACATGTTCCACACTTGATCGGTTTCTCACCAAAATGAGTGCAGTTATGTCTGTTCAATTGTCTACTTTCAGAAAACTATCACCCACATGTATTACACTTGAAAGGTTTCTCACCAGTATCAATGCGGATGACACCTCCACTCCGGACTAACTGTGATCCACACTTATCTCACTTGAGGGGTTTCTCACCAGCATGAATACGGATATGACTCTTCAAATGACCACTTTCACCAAACTGTGATCCACAAGTGTCACACTTGAGTTGAAGGGTTTCTCACCAATGTGAGTGCGGATATGTCTTTTCAAATTTCCACTTTCACCAAACTGTGATCCACATGTGTCACACTTGAACGGTTTCTCACCAGTATGAGAGCGGATATGTCTCTTCAAATTTCCACTTTTACCAAACTGTGATCCACATATGTCACACTTGAAGGGTTTCTCACCAGTATGAGTGCGAATATGATTTTTCAATGATGCACCTTGAGTAAACTGTGACCCACACGTGTCGCACTTGAAGGGTTTCTCACCAGTATGAGTGCGGATGTGACGTTTCAATGATCGGTAATCAGCAAACTGTGATCGACATGTGTCACACTTGAACGGTTTCTCACCAGCATGAATGCGGATATGTTTCTTCAAATTTCCACTATCAGCGAACTGTGATCCACACATATCACACTTGAAGGGTTTCTCACCAGTATGAGTGTGGTTGTGACGTTTCAATGATTGGTAATCAGCAAACTGTGATCGACATGTGTCACACTGGAATGGTTTCTCACCAGTATGAGTGCGGATATGTCTCTTCAAAGTTCCACTTTCAGCAAACTGTGATCCACACGTATCACACTTGAAGGGTTTCTCACCAGTATGAGTGCGGATATGTCTCTTCAAAGATCCACTTTCAGCAAACTGTGATCCACACGTATCACACTTGAAGGGTTTCTCACCAGTATGAGTGCGGGTGTGATTTTTCAATAATGCACATTGAACAAACTGTGACCCACATGTGTCACACTTGAACGGTTTCTCACCAGTATGAGTGCAGATGTGATTCTTCAATAATGCCCATTGAGCAAACTGTGACCCACATGTGTCACACTTGAACGGTTTCTCACCAGTATGAGTGTGCAGATGTATCTTCAAACCTCCACTCTGAGCAAACTGTGATCCACAAGTGTCACACTTGAAGGGTTTATCACCAGTATGAGTGCGCAGATGACTCGTCAAATTTCCACTCCGAGCAAACTTTAACCCACAAGTGTCGCACTTGAAAGGTTTCTCACCAGTATGAGTGCGGATATGTAAAGTTAATGCACCATATGAAGCAAGCTGAGCTCCACAAGTGTCACATTTATAAAGTTTCTTCCTAGTGTTAGTTTGCATGTTTAATGAGATCCTCGATGTGAAGTTTGCATCAGAAATGTCATATTCTGGACGACGTCATCATAGTGTGACTGGCCATGCTGTTTGAATGACCACTTATTGTAAAGCATGTGCTGCCTGGGACACGTCACTTTGTCGTTGGTGTCAGAATATGTTGACAAGTGGACTGTGTAGTGTCACTGCTGACACTTCTACAACAGATGTCACAAATATCAAAGTTAAAACTAGTAAAATTGGATGATCTATATAAACATCAACTAGGTATTTTTATGTATAAAGCAGCAAATAACAAACTCCCAGATTCTATGTCATCAATGCTTACGAGAATACAAAATATCCACAAACATAATCTAAGAAACCCAAATAGCTATTATATCCAAAACATAAGAACAAACAGCAGGAAATGTACAATAAACTATTCAGGACCAGTATTCTGGAATGCATTACTTAGTAAATTAAAACAGCTTGTGTCCATTAACCAATTTAAAAATAAACTGAAAGAATTTTTACTCTCTAAATATCAATGACTTTACAGTAAACACTGCAAATAAGAAACTTTGTATTTGTACAAAATGTACTCTATATCTACACTTATTTTCACATGGTGGAGAAGACCATGTGTTTCATGCTTCTGTAATATTTAATGCAGTCAGGATCATGTATTACTTAATGTATTCATGCTCACATTTAATGACTACATGGCAATTGTGTAGTTAGTGTATTATTTGTTCATATAATTCAAAGTACAAATTGTATGTTGATATTTAAGCAACATTTTGGAGACTCAATTTGTATTTGTATAACATATACTTTACATCTACCTTTATTTTAACATGGCAGAAAAAACCATGAATTGATGTTCGTGTAGTATTTACTTAATGTATTCATGTTCACATTGTAATGTATTCATGTGCAATAATTAGTTAGGTCATTTAACTTTGTTAATATGTTCAGCCCAATTAAGTTTGTTATCAATAGTAATGCCGAGAAATGTTGTAGAGGATACTTGCTTAATAGCATTATCATTAATTTCAAGTTTTGTCGGTTTGATAAGTTTTCTGTTGGATGTTCTAAATATCATGTATTGGGTCTTATCAATGTTTAGAGATAATTTGTTAACATTTAACCAAGCTACAAGTTTTTTTAGTTCAATATTCATTTTGTTAGCTATATCATCCAATTGATCACCCTGTATAAATACACTAGTGTCATTGGCAAATAATAAGGAGAAAAGAATATCTGAGACATTAGCAATATCATTGATATATAATAGAGACAGCAGTGGCCCCAGTATGGAACCTTGAGGCACTCCACAAGTAATAGAGAGTTTAGTTGAGCTAGTGTTATTGTAATACACATACTGACTTCTATTAGATAAATAACTTTTAATCCAGTCATTGGCTAAGCCACGTATACCATAACATTGCAGTTTTTGACACAGTATCTCATGGTCAACAGTATCAAATGCTTTAGATAAATCTAAGAACACCCCTAGCACAAATTGTTTGTTTTTAGTGCTTCTGATATTTTGTCTACAATGGTCATTAGTGCCATGCTAGTGGAGTGATTTTTTCGAAAAACCAAACTGATATTTGTACAGAATGTTAAACTTATTAATAAAATTGAACAGCCTGTTATACATTAATCTTTCCAATATTTTAGAGAAAGTTGGTAATATTGAAATTGGTCGGTAGTTAGAAAATATTTTTTTTCCTTAGCTTTGTAGATAGGTATTACCTTAGCTATTTTTAATTCATCTTGAAATATTCCAGTATTTATAGAGAGATTATATAAATATGTTAATGGTTTAATAAAGCTTTTATATGTTTTTTTAATTACTTTACTGGAAATGTCATCCCATCCAGGACTAGATATTTTGAGAGAGTTTACTATTGCTGATACATCATTTTCAGTTATCAGATATATAGTTTTAGTATTGCTGTTTTTCATGTATGACATAGGGTCTGTTTGGTTCTGTGGAATGTTTTTTGCTAGGTTAGAACCAACATTTATATAGAACTTATTAAAACATTCGCTTATTTGTTTTTGGTCTGATGTTACAACTTTTTTGATGATGAATTTTGTCTGTGTTATAAGTTCATGTTTCTTGTTTATTATTTCTTTTAAAAGGGACCAAGACTTTTTAAGGTTATGCTTATTTTCTTCAAAGAGAGTTGCATAATGTACACGTTCAGATTTCCTTAGCAAGCCATCCAACTTACTTTTGTATACTTTATATTTAGTTTCGTTATATCTTGTGTTTTGTCTCACATATTTAACATAGTCTATTCTTCTCTCTTATTGAGTTTTTTAGCCCATATGTTAGCCATGGTTTCCTATTCTTGTGGTTAAGCTTAATTGTTTTATGGGAAAGCAGTCATTGTATTCTCGCAGTAGTGACTTATAGAATACTGAGTAGGTTGTTTGACAATTATTTGTGTATGTCATAATATCCCAGTCATAATTTTGCATGTTATTATAAAATTTATCTATGTTTGTCTGGGAAAAGTTTCTGTTTGTTGTGTATTTAAGATTGTTGGTTAATTTGCAATTATTATCAATGAGAAATATTGGGAAGTGGTCAGATATATCTGTATACATAATGCCCTGGAGCATGTTTTTATGGTTATTTGTAAATTTTTTATCAATTAATGTTGCCGATTGATTAGTTACTCGTGTTGGCTTATTTATTAATGGAATATAAGAGTATAAAAACATCAAGTTTAAAAAATTGCATGTTGGTGCATGTACTTCATGGTTAAACAGATTAATGTTAAAGTCACCTATGATGTAACATAATTTGTTTTCATTGTTAAGAATATCAAGTATATTAGACATTTCATCAATACATTTGTTTATACCATTGTTTGGTGGTCTGTATATGACACCAACTATAACATCTTTACCATATGAAATACTATCTTTATGAATTTCTATAAACTGACATTCTATGTAATCATTTAATTTAGTAATGTCTAATCTAGTGTGGTATGCAATATTATCTTTAATATAGAGTGCAACACCGCCACCTACTTTAGTATGCCTATAAATATGTTCTGCTTTGTATCCTGGTAAATCACAACTGTTGACATTGTAGTCTTGACACCATGTAATACCAATAACCGAAAAATTATGATTTAGTACATGGAGATACTGATCTAATTCATGTAGATGTTTGCTAATACTTCGAATATTAGTGTGTAGTAAAGAAAACATTTTGTTCATTGTTGACAGTTGAGAACATTTGTTAATAAAAGTGTCTTCAACAAAGTAGTCACAGTTATTTTATACGGCTGAATACACGTTATTAAAATATTGCAAATCCGGATCATTATTGTACATAGGCAAATTATGGCTATTATTATTCAAATCAAAAGAATTAAGTAGCTTATTTTGTAAATCACAAAACGATATATTCGTAACATCAGAGATGGCATTGAGGAAATCATAGTCATTTTTGAAATGATTAAATGGCAGAATAGAGGAAATGCATTTAATGCAGTGCCAGTTGGTAATTAGCTCCACATCATTAATTTGCAAATAAGGTAAACATTTAGTACGATATACACAAGAACAAATGATACAGGTTAAGGAAGTATGCTTATTAACATACTTTTTACATATACAACACTGTTTTGGCATCATTAAAATATGTTTGAATAAACATGTAAATTGAGTCCATGTAAACACAGTGGAAAGAAAAAGAAAAAAATTTGCAATTATAAGAACATAGCACTATATCATAGCACTTAGCGAACTTGCTGTATGCAGTCATAGTTTAGTGTATACAGGTACGGAGCACTGAAACTGGGTATGTAAGTTCATGATGCCTTATTTGGCATTGTCATTCAATTCTTTAAGAGTCTTGATAACGATTACTTTGTTCGCAGTGTTCTTTATGAGGATGGTCCCATCTGACGACCAACAGTCATTTATCAACTTCTTGTGGCTTACCTGCTGTGCCCGTCAGCATGTTTCGATGCTGCTTGATTTAACGGCTCTCATCCCATCACGGTCTACGTGGGTTGGGATTTAACCCTACCCTGGCTTTGTAGATTCGCCTACGGCTTGCAAATTTGACAAGCACTGGTCTTGATGGCTTGTCCCTGGGTCCAACTCGATGAATTCGGTCAATCTCCTCCAATCGGAGGGGCGGACTCAGTTTTGGATTCATCGATTCATTTAGCGCATCTATTGTGCGTTTAGTTATGTCCTCGTTTTCGCTTTCTACAAGACCGAAAAGTCTTAGTGAGTTTCTCCTTGAGTATTGTTCGTGGTCATCAAGTGCGACTTCTAGGTCATTGATTCGTTTTGTAAGTGACTCTACTGTTGCATCTTTCTTTTCGATAACACATCTGAGGTACGCGACTTCTTTACGTAGATCAGTTACTACTGCTACTTGTAGTTTCTCAATGACTTCTTTGCTGCTAAGAGCAGCAAGCATTCCACTGATAAAGTCTTCCTTGTCAATGGCTATTGAACCACTAGACGACGACATATGTCGGCTTTTATGTGTAGTTGTCATGTTGACTGTCTCATGTTTACATCTGATTCATTCTGGAGGGCGTTACGCAATTTGGTAGAAGGATAGTCACACCCCTCAGTTGCAAATGTTCAGGTTGAAGCAGCAGACATCCTGCCTCGCATCTCTCTGACCTGGATTATGCCGATGACATCGCTCTGTTTGCCGACACGATACAAGAAGCAGAACTTTTACTTCATCAAGTGGAAAGTGCTTCCAAATCTACTGGACTATTTCTCAACCCAAGCAAAAGAAAGTACATGCATATCAACCCGTCTACTAATGATAGCGTTCACTCATCAGATGGGAGTCAAATTGAGAGTACATGCATATCAACCCGTCTACTAATGATAGCGTTCACTCATCAGATGGGAGTCAAATTGAGAAAGTAGAGGATTTTAAATATCTCGGTCCTACACAGACTCACAGCATGACATCCAGTGCAGAAAAGCCCAGGCATGGGCGGCAGTTCACACCCTTGACAAAGTTTGGAGAGCGCCCATCTGCAGACTCACCAAACTGAAGATTTTCAGGATGACGGTTGAACCGAACCTGATATATAGATGCGATTCATGGTCACTAACCCAAATGCACTGGATGGCACCTACCCAAGAATGCTGCAGAAAACTCAAAATGTGTCATGGCGCCACCACATAACCAACCAAGACAACGGTGTCTTCGTCTGGCAGGTCATGTGATGCGCCATGATGAAGCAGCCAACAAAGTCCTGCTCTGGAAGCACGATAGCCCTCGGAGAAGAGGTTGACCAACAACTACTCTACAAAACACGAACCTCAGCGGGAAAAATCTAATAGCTTTACGGTGTACAATTGCTTAGTTATTAATGATATAACTATTTAGTTATTTACTATAATTTAATATTTCATTATAATATCAATTTATTTAATTTTATTAATTGTCGATTTTATTAAATGTCAATTTAATTGACATATTTTCTTTATATTGTAATTTATAGCCAATAATAATAATATATGCAAAAGTTGCCATGTAGCAATCCATAAACCAGTGAATGTTGATGTGCGCTGTGGTCTTGAAAGGGCACACCAGTAAACGTTCAACTTTAAAAGTGAAATAGAAAATGTTTCAACATTTTTATTACACGAAACCCTGGATCAACGAAGTTGTATATTCCAAAGCAGTACTTTGAGCTAGTCACCACTCCTCACATCTGTGTGAGTGAATATTCAAATTACCGCCCCAAATTATGGTTCTCCACAAGAATCGCACAGTAGGGTTTCTTCCCCGAGTAAGTAAGCATATGACTGTTCACAGGGTCACATTTGTACTCTCTATAATTTATAAACTACATATGACTCTTCAAAAGTCCAGTCCGGGCAAAATGTGATGCACACGTGTCACAATTGAAAGGTTTCTCACCAAATACATTTTATGTGTGCTAAAGCCCCTAAAAAAATCCTTCAAGCAAATATCACATTTTTGGGTGGCATGATCCCCCCCCCCCGGTCAGAGATGTATCTTCAATGATCCAATTTCAACAAACTATGATCCACATGTGTCACACTTGAAGGGTTTCATGAATGAATGTGACAAATGTGAACCCCAAACATGTGGTTACCTTTACAAACCCCTCCATTTTACAAACATACAGACATGGTATGACTCATAAAATCAGTTTTTGCTTGGAGTCCCTTCTTAACTGCATCTTTGTAGTTAGTCTACCAGTAACTAAACATACCCCGCCCCCCAAAGATGCACATCATTTGAAGGGGAAGATTTGTCCAAATTGCAACAAAGGGGATGTGTGGCAATTTGAATCAAGTTTGTCTGTGCTTGTTTTGAATAAAGACCACATGAGAACAATTTACACGCTGATACATCAATTCAGTTTGTCTTCTTTTGGTGCACAGAGGCAGTGTTGCAATTTGCAATCTGTTTATATTATATCTGCAACTTATATTTTCTGATCTTAGACTACTGATTGTTGAGAGGGTTAGCACATGCCAATACAACAGGCTCAACATCCCCTTTGTGGCATTGTACTTTTTAGCCAGATTGCTGGCACCAGATTATACTGGTGTAGGATTATTTACTTTCCTGGTTTCAGTAAGTATTCCGCATGGCAGACAATGTTGCTGCAGGAATCGTTTGATAATCATAATTTTATGCCCTCTGTCGAAGCCGCCGGCGCAACAGGTCATGTTTTGAGAACGACAGGTGGTGACGCTGCATGCATATCGAGTTGTACTAAAAAAAACGACGGGCAAACTGGACACTATATATATATATATATATATTACTATGACTGTTACAATTGGGTTTATTTGTTTTGGATATAAACTTTTGGACTGAAGTACAAAGTTACGGTAAATTTAGCCTTAGCGGATCCTGGAATGTGTTAAGCGCTTTCGTGACGCAGATAGTCCATGAATCACTCGGTTTATATGAAATCGGTACATAGAAGGCGTATCGCGATACCCGATACGTATCGTGCAGAAGGGTTCAGCCTACTGTTATGTTTCTCATTGGTGACCATGTTAACGTTTTGCACGATTATAAGAAAACAGGACCATCAAAAAGTCTGAAACTTCTTTCCTGTCGTTGTCATCATCTCACTGACATGCTGGTTGAGTTTTGTCAAAATCACATATTTCTAACTCTTTTAAAACGGCTGAACGTGCCATACCCGTCAATATTTACTAATTTCTGCATAAATTACTATGCACACGTGCCTTCCGCCTATTTAAATCATCTAAAAATCCACGGTTACACTGCTAACATGTTCTACCATCAAACTTGCCGATGTGTCTGCTCAAATGCAGTTATGTCAGATGAGATGATATGATTTTTTTTTAATTACACATATCTAAAATTACTGTGCCCTACATTCATCTGTAACACACCTGGAAGTCTAACTGAGGCATGATCCTAAATAGGGAAGCTTTTTTCTGTGAAAGTGTCCAATTTTATGTCATGTTGCGGCACAATGTATATGTAAACACATCATGGAACATTCCTGCTTGTCACGTCATTATTATTTGTTTCACAGCCAAATCAAAACAATGGCCTGCCCATAATAGCTGAAAACCAGTCACATAATTTATTATAGGTCAATTTTGACACTTGATAAATCATAGACCATGTACACTAGATTTCTAGAGCATTCCGAACCAATGAAACCTACTTACTGTCTCTTTAAATATACCAACTAATATTTATTTAATTGCTTGATTTTTAACCAAATATGGCGCAACTTTGTCCGAAGTGACAATTTGTCACATTTAACAGGATCTTGAGTGAATTCCAATGAGTCAGACTCGTTAAATTTTATTGTTTATGTGACTGCTTTCATGCTTCTACTTGACAGCGTACATGGCGTACTGCTTAATTTGGATATGTCACCATAAAGGGGTGTCACATGACCAGATACCCGTTGCGGCCACATTTGAAAATTCTGATCTACACGATGCTTCCAGTGGCTATGACACAACCAACATACAACTATTCTGTCCAATTTTGTTACACAATATTACCAATGCACTGGGCCACATAACAAATATCACCAATGACTATTCTGTTGCAAAATAGCTACCTGCTCCCTCACAAACTGGTGCCATACCCCCTAATTTTGAGCAAATTTCCATTTTAGCATCCGGTTTGTACCATGCTATTCGTGATTGTTACTGCTGTCTGCCTTTTCCAATAAAACTATTCACTTTTCCTATCAACATGTGCCTTTGGGAATGGTTATATCTTCTGTAAACCACTTCGTAGTTAGGGTTAGCTAGGGGAGGGATTAGCTGGAGATGGGGTTAGCTAGGGATGGGGTTAGCTAGAGATGGGGTTAGCTACGGTTAGGCTTGGATGGCTACCACATTTCCGTTGCTAGGGTGCCTATTTGGGTTCAGCCTACTGTTACGTTTCCCATTGGTGACCATGTTAACGTTTTGCACGATTATAAGAAAACAGGACCATCAAAAATTCTTAAACTTCTTTCCTGTCGTTGTCATCATCTCATTGACATGCTGGTTGAGTTTTGTCAAAATCACATATTTCTAACTCTTTTAAAACGACTGAATGTGCCATACCCGTCAATATTTACCAATTTTTTTATAAATTACTATGCACACGTGCCTTGTGGCGAAAAAATTGCCAAAAATCCTTCCGCCTACTTAAATCATCTAAAAATCCACGGTTACACTGCTAATATGTTCTACCAGCAAACTTGTCGATTTGTCTGCTCAAATGCAATTATGTCAGATGATATGATTTTTTTAAATTACACATATCTAAAATTACTGTGCCCTACATTCGTCTGTAACACACCAGGAAGTCTAACTGAGGCATGATCCCAGAAGGAAATGCTGCGATATACCGATATTATACTGGTAACATATAGGCGTCCGCAATTCACAAAAGTCTGCACGTCGTCACTAGTAGCGACGTCATGCGTCATGTGAGACTCGTACATATCAAAACAAGATGGCAATAAAAATTATTCCAGTTAGAGCTAGTTTATTTTTAAGCAGGTAGTTGTATTCATAGACTGCGTGATAGCATGTAGGGCATTATGCTATTTGGTTTAAGGGTGTTCTATGACAATAGTAATGCCATTGTTTCTTTTATTTGTTCTAGGAATACTGCTACTGCTTTATGTGTTGAAATGTGGGCTCTATTGAACCCGACGTCCAGGAGGCTCGCATTGGGCATAGTCAGCCTGGCGTTGGGTTGTGGAGCCCACATTTATTTGTTTTACATTTCTTTAAAAGTGAGCTTACACTTAATCCCCACAATAAACGTCATTCATTTGGCTTTTTCATATCTCTATATCTGTGTTGTGTTGTTGATTGCATAAAAACCCTATATTTCATTGTTGCAACCCTCTACTGTCAGGATTACTGGCAATGATCTTTTAGTTTGGTAGGTACGTACTTACCATATTTATACATAGATTATTTCTTAAAATCTTAAACTTTATTATTTAGCTTTTTTGATTTTTTCAGCACTTTCAGCACCCAAAATGAGAATGTAGGACAAGTCCTAAGCTCACCATTTTCATTGTGCATAGTTCCTAGTTAGGTAAACAACATATTAAAATTTCAAGATATTGTTCTGTCACATTTAGTTTGGATATTTTTTACCAATTTGGGAAAAATTTTAGGAGAACTGTGGTTTTTAGCTCCAATATAAAATAAATGAAACAGAACACCATCCTGAATTTTATAAATAATTTAATTGTTTTCCTTATTTTTGTGCACCCAGTATAGCCCTTTTTTGTGCACCCAGTATAGTCCTCACCCTTTCATTTTCAAATTGTGCATTTAATTAAATTCAATATCTTTATTCCAGACACAACATACATACACTGTGCATGCGATTTCAGTTCCATATGTTACTGCAATAAAAGCAGACATTAAAATAATTCATCGTAATGAGCCGCAGTATTATAGTTACAATTACAGTTGTTTCTGTCACATTTATAACAGCTTGTTCCAGTGTTTGCGAATTATGGATGAAAAATGCAAGCTAGTGACTAATATATTCCCATAACATAATTAGATGAAGCATCTAGTCTATATAACCTGTACCAACAAATTTCAGATACATAGTTTGAAAACTTCTAAAGTTAGAGGCACATGAAAACATACAAATAATGGGTACAATTTTGGGCCATTACCCCTTGTTCATATTATACTAGGGCATTAGAGACAATTTGCATGTAAATGCTTAGTTTTGTAAAAGTGCTCAACTATAGATACCTCGTTATTTGTTAAAATGTAAGTAAATTCTGAGACATCAACGTTTTCACCATTGGTCAATTTCACATGGAATGACCCAGGTACATATAATCTAGAACTGTACGTGTATTCAAGTTTTTTTGGCATTTTACAAAAAAAAATTACATCTTTTTATTACTAGTGATGGAAAAAAGTAGTAAAATCAGTAAGTAATCTAAGAACAAAAATGTATATTTGAAATATGTTTTCAACATGAAGCCATTTGAATAAGGCATCCAAATATGGTGCATTACACAGGCATTGTACCTGCCTTTCATATAAAAAATCAACTGGAATGTTAACTCCATGGCCACAAAGCATTTTGGCTGCCAAATATAGGCCACGCTTTGCTATGTACCAACATTGGAGATCAGTATATCATAAATTAAACTAAAGTATACAAAGAAACTTCAAACGTTTCATATACCTAGATATATAGGTGTGTTTTTGAATCAAAAAAGACTAATTTGCATTCTAACATGTTTTATTGTTGAAATAAGGGTCTAAAATCACTTGTTGGTTCAATTTTGCACATGAAAACACACAATTTCAATGGTAGAATATACATATGTGGAACTACAGCATATGTTACTATCTACATGCAGTGGAGAATAAGCATGCAAAATTTCCGATATTTAGCACAAAACGTTTTTTAATTATTGGTATTTGAAGTAGAACAAGAAATTTTCATGATTTCCAAAATTTAAAAAAAAACAGGATCCACCAAATTTTAAATGATCATGACTTGTATGGTTATATTGACCTGTGGATTAATTGGTGACATTTTGGTTGAATTAAAAAATATGAATGCAACAAGATTTTCTTAATTTAGATGATTTCAGATGGAATGTCCCATCAACTATTCACACACTGCATTTTAGGACATCAACGAACTGGATTTGCAAAAGGCTAAATCAGTTGAGGATGCAGCTTTAAGAGCAGCATCCAGTCAATTGTCAATGTGTCTAGGGCTAAGTTGATCATAGAGCAATTTTGGAATTGACCGGGTAGTGTTATGGCATTTGGTTTGCTGCTAGTCTACATGATTTTTGGAAACCATGCATTAAAACCATCTCTCTATAAAAATAAACAATGTCACAATTAATAGAGTTGAAGCAACTAAATTTACATGTGTATTGGCTGATGACAAACATCATATTTCTGTTTTGAAATCTAAACTTTCAAAGTGTTGTGCGGTTATGTACAGAACTAGTTTCTTAATTGAAAGACGTGGGATGTGTATCTTACATTATTCTCTCTTTTTGTCTTATATTATGTATTGTGCTGAAATTTGGGGAAATACATATGCGGCAAACTTAAAATGCTTAGTCTTGTTACAGAAAAAGGTGGTAAGATTAATCTGTAGAGGCTGGACCACACATGTAGATCTTCTAAAATTGCCAGTTATGATGAAACCAAAATCTGCTGAAATTGTGTATAAGGCATTAAACAATTAATTGCCAAGCTGCACAAAAGCTTTTCGTTTTGTATGACTTGACAAAATTGTGTTTTTAAACAAAAGTATGCATGCACTAATCTAAAGAAAATGTGAAAATCAACTAACAGTGTAAAGTTATGGAATTCCCTTGACAGCTCTTTAGTTCATTGCAAGTTAATACTAAAAAAAACTACACCACTCACGTATTGCACAGCTATGTAACCAATAAGTAACCCGATTATGGTAAAAACATTATTGTATTGTAGTAGAATTTTTCATGTCCTATTTTAAAAAATCACAAATATACTTAGAACTGAATTGTAGAATACACGCTTACATTTGTATTATTTAATGTCACTTATAATTGACAGGGCAAGCAAAATAAGAATTACGCTTCTTCTTGCCCTTTTTAAACTTGTACTACTTATGTTTAAAATATGCTTACTGACACTGTTGATGTTATTGAAATAAACTAATTATTACTGCATTCTCATCCCGTCGAGCATTTTTGTCATTCTAATAATGGTCCGTCCCAAGTAAGAATCATTTCCGCTCTTCCCCATTCCCAAAACGCCTCCAAAAATGCATCATTCCATAAGCAGAAACCAAACCAGCACTATTACACAAACCATATTATCGCTCAACTTTGTGGACGGTGTTTGACATATGCTAGGCCTATCATCCATAATTTATAGATAACTATCCACAGTCGCATAGTCGACAAAGGTGATACTCTACAAACTTAAACTTTGCATAAATTATTACGGTTTTATGTTATTCTTATCTAAAAAAAATTCTGTCCCCAGGCCAAGATTCGAGTCAAGGCTCAAGCCAAGGCCCAAGCCCAAGGCAAAGTGCGATAAAGCAAGGGCAAAACGTTCAACACATCACGCCACAACATCTTCGAGGTACACATGTAATCATCCATCCGTTGTTAATATGTAACCTGTCCTCAATAGAAATTGAAATGAAATTAGGATTTTAAACACTTACAATTTTACGCGTGTCGAAGAAAGACGTAAACAATTGACAGATAAGTGGTGAGGCACCCTCCAGAGGGCGCCACCTACACAGTGAGCCAGTGGTGGGCCAAGACCACAGTAATTTTTCCGTATTATTTTTCTTCAGTTTCTTTGTAGTCAGAGAACGGACGCCGGTAATTGTATTAATTTTATCATTTAAGCATGCATATTATGCCACCTACAAAAGCTAGCATTTCATATGATAAATTTCATAAGTAAAAAAGTATATTTCCATGTAGGTGTACAACCCTAGTATTATATATACATTTCATACTCTATATAATATGGTTATTTTATTTCAAAGTTAAAAATATATTTTTTGCCAACGGATTAGGATGAATTGATATCATAGAAAGAAGAACAAACAAATAGAGAGACAGGACATCCTACAACGTTTGATGACGTCCTCTCCCTGCCTAGCTAGAGTTGCTCAAAGAATCGAGTAGTGGTCAGCTGTTGTTTGTCTGGAATTACAAAAAGAAACCACGAACGAGCTGTCTCATGTGTTCTTGTTGTGCGTCGATCAAGCATGAGCCGGTTTGATAGATATGCTGAGTATGTGTCTTTGCTAAGTTGCGCGAGCGTGGCATGCATATTCAGTTTGTCTGTGCCAGTTACGAGAAACTAATAGTTTTCGCACTCACATTGCGCATTTATTGGTAACTATATGTGGTGATGAGACAACTCTGCTGTCAGTGTTGATACGAATTGCCACAGGCACTATTTATATCAATACACTATACATGCACGATCGTATGAACACATGCACGCACGCACGCACGCACGCACGCACGCACGCACGCACGCACGCACGCACGCACGCACGCACGCACGCACGCACGCACGCATACACCACTTATACAAACAGTGCCGACTTATCTCCTGTAGAAAATTCCACAAATACTGAAATAACAGGGGATCTTAGAACATCATCAATACATATATGTGATGTCCCCTTTTCTCTATATAGCACAACTATATATGATCTAACAAAACATGAAATTAATGTGAAGTTCCAATTGATCAAACTGCATAATGTGTAGCATAAAAGTGGATCAAAGTTTGACGACATTGGAATTTTGAAGACACATACGCGTACTCATACTGGTGAGAAACCCTTCAAGTGTTACACATGTGGATCACAGTTTGTCCACCGTGGACAACTGAAAAGACATAGTCGCACTCATACTGTTGTGCTGATTTTGGGAAAGCATCAGAACGGATAAGACTGATTTTGTCCTTGAAATGACAAGAGAACGAGTCACATAGAGACTTGATTGAAACATGATTAGGTAGAGATGGAATAGGCCGCCTGTGTACAATTTGATTAATGCACTTCCATAGCTGACGTGGACTTTCAGAGTTATTTGAGACCATATTTGCGTAATAATCCGGTTTAGCTTTGGCCATTTGCCTGTTGCAGTAGTGACACTGTTTTGAATAACGCGAAGTGTCTAAAGACGAGCGTGATTTTCGCCATACGCGCTCAAGATAACGACGGCGCCTTTTAGATGGTAGAATTTCGGGAGTCATCCATAGAGCGGGTGGCTTTTGTGACACTGATATGGATCTCACAGGTGCATGTTTGTTAAGTTAAGCCTTGAGTATTTGATAGTACTGTCCACACAAATCGGAGAGGTGTCCCTTTGGATCTCTGATTAGGTCGGATTTAAGGATGTCAGCCTTTAAAAAGCCGCAGTGTTAGTCTTACGAATAGGTCTGTAAAACACTTTGTGTTTTGACTCTGCTAGAGTTCTGGAAACGTTAACATCGACAATGACGGTGTGGTGGTCTGATAAATCATCCGAAACTGTAGGTGTTTGGATATTGTAACAATTTGAACGAGTTATCAAGAGGTCGAGCCAGTAGCCATGTACGTGTGTCGAAAAGGTAACATGTTGTTTCAAATCAAAAGATACTAGGATGTCATTAAAGCTAGTTGTTATTTCTGAAGGTATGTCCAAATGAAGAATAAAATCACCAAAAATAAAAGTAGCTAAATTTTCCAACAGATCCTGGAATTCTTCAAAGAAATTGAATGAGTATCCCGGAGGGCGATAAACACAGTCTGGATAAGCGGAGAAAGAAGAATCTGAAATTTTAACACATATGAATTCAAAACTAGAGTATTCAGAGTTCGAATGTAAATTAAATTACATTTCTACTACATTGGCCGTTCACATGCGTACACATACTGCGGATAAAACCTTCAAATGTGACATCTAGTTGGCATGGTTCATAAACTATAAATAGTACAAAAGTGACCCTCTGAAGAGTCACTTGCGCACTTACACGGGGGAGAAACCGTATTGTGTGATACTTGTGAAAAACTAACATTTGTTGCAGTAATTTGAATATTCACTCACACAGAGGCCAAAAAACACACAGATCTGGCGAGTGGTGATCGGTGTGCTCAGAGTATTTCCTCGTGGTTGCATATAAGGCTGCCTACCATATCTTGTCAAATGCCTTTTTGAAGTCAATTAAAACATGGTAGAGATCTTGTTGGTTTTGCAAGTGCCTTTCACATAGGATTCTAAGGTTGAACATTTGCGCTGTACTACTGCGTACTGCTCGAAAGCCGGCTTGTTCTTCAGCGATGATGTTCTCCGCTTGTGGCTTGAGCCTGTTAAGGATGACCTTCAACATGACATGACACTGTTGTATGTTGCCTTTTTTGGAAGAGTGATGACCGTTGATTGGGTTCATGGGGTTGGCCAATCTCCTGTCTGCCAGATGTTATTGCTGCGAAGATGTTAGTCACAGCTTCTCCCTCAGCTTGTATTAATTCAGCTGGTATGTTGTCAACATCACATATTGAGAAACAATGGCAAGACTTTGAGGATGCATACAAAGAAACAGCTCAAGAAGTACTGGGGTACAAAAAGAAAGGGCAAAAACCATGGATCAGCAAGGAGTCGTGGGAGTTAGTAGAAGAGAGAAAACGACTGAAGAACAACATCGAGCTGACTAAGTCAGACAGGATTAAGCAGAATTACATGGACAAATATAGGTGTAAAGACAAAGAAGTGAAGAAGAACATGAGACAAGACAAGAGGAAGTGGGTTGACCACCTTGCCATGGAAGCAGATGAAGCAGCACGTAATGGAAGATTGAAAGAAGTGTATGATATTACAAAAACCCTCAATAATGACAAACATAAGGCAACAAATGCAGTAAAAGACAAATGTGGAAATTTAATAACAGAAGGATTGGCCAGAAGGAAGCGATGGAAAGAACACTTTGAGGAAATCCTTAATAGACCTATACCTGAGTATATGTGGAGATAGATCCGATGAAAAATTAAATCAGCACTGACCCATTAACAAAAACAGAAATTAGAACAGCGCTAAGGAAGATGAAAAACGGGAAAGCAGGGGGCAAGGACGAAATTATTCAGAACAGTTTTGGAACAAGAGAAAGTGCCAAAGTGGAAGCAGGGACTAATCGTTAAAATACCGAAGAAAGGTGACCTTACAGAGTGCGGGAATTGGAGAGGAATTACTTTGACATCTGTTCCTAGTAAAGTATTCGGAAGAGTACTCATTGACAGAATAAGAGATGAAGTTAACAGCAAGTTGAGAGACGAAAAAACAGGTTTCAGAAGTGGGAGAGGCACAGTAGAACATATATTTATTTTACGAAATATTATAGAACAGGTAGTGGAATGGCAGGCAACTCTATATATCACGTTTGTGGACTTTGAAAAAGCATTTGACTCAGCGCACCGAGAGAGTCTATGGAAAATTATGGAGAGCTATGGAATGCCATGCAAGATAATCCACATGGTACAGATGTTATACGAAGATAGTGAATGTGCAGTGTTAGACGAAGGTGAGGAATCTGAGTTGTTCAATGTCAAAACTGGACTTAAACAAGGATATGTAATGTCTGGATTTATCTTCTTGATAGTAGTGGACTGGATAATGAGAAACACAACAGCAGGAAACAAAACAGGGATAAGATGGAACTTCACGTCAAAACTAGAGGACCTGGACTTTGCCAACGACATAGCACTCATGTCATCATGCTACACACACATGCAAACAAAGACAAGACAACTGAATCAATTTGCAGCAAGGACAGGACTAAGAATAAACAAAAAGAAAACTTAAATATTGAGGATAAACAGCAAGTGCGAAAACAGAATACTAATCGATGATCAAGAGCTAAAGGAAGTGGACAAGTATAACTACTTTGGTGCTAACGTCAATAAGCAAGGAGGAGGCGGCGATGACATTGTTAACAGAATTCGTAAACCTAGGGTATCCTTCATGAAATTAAAGCAAATGTGGAGTTCAACTATATATACATTGAGATATAAATTGAGGCTTTTTAACACACTTGTTAAACCAGTGTTGTTGTATGGAAGTGAAACATGGAAAATTAACGAAGGAGACAACAGAAAGTTAGATACATTTTTTTCAAGTGCTTAAGACGTTGTATCAAATCGAGATATTCTCGCAAAAACAAAATTGAAGACAATCAGCACTGAGGTCAAGTTAAGAAGATGGAAGTGGGTAGGACATATCCTACGAATGGACAAGAACAGCAAATGTGAGACGGCATTGACCTGGACACCTGAAAGTAGAAGAAAGGTTGGTCGACCAAAGACAACGTGGCTATCAACTATTGAAAATGAAAGACGCATACTGGGGTGGAACAGCTGGAACGAAGCCAGACGTGTAGCAGCTGACAGAGCGAGCTGGAGGAGATGCACTTCGGCCTTATGGGCCACTGGGCCCGAAGAGGATAGGTGAGGTGAGGTGATGTTGTAAACTCCAGCTGATTTCACTTTCTTCAAGGATTTAGCTGCAGCCTCCACTTCTTCACGAAAATTGGGAAGTTATCCTCTTCGGTGTTAATAGGGCAACCGCCGCACAGTCCATCGATTGATATAATCTCGCTTTCCTCTGCGGTGTTTTCTTCCTCTAGGATGGTAAGAGTTGCACATTTTCCACCTATCATTGCTTGGAATGCTTCTATAATTTCAGGGGCTTTCAGATTCTCAAGGTCGAACTTCATGCCTGTTTGCTTTGGTTTGAAGGCCTTTTCAGATGGAGACTGAAATTCGTCATCACCACGTCATGATCACTTCCTACGTCTGCGCCTGGAAAGCCCCGAGTCATCACAATAGTTATGCCAGACCGGAATCATTTCAGCCAAATGTAATTGCTCTGGTTGTGATGCTGGCCGTTCGGAGAATGCCACGTCCATCTCCAAGATGCTTTGTGAGGCCAGACCTAATTTGTTGTAAGTACCAAACTCCAGGAGCCTAAAACCCATTTCGTTGGTGGTTGCTTTGTAAGTCGGCCCTCAGATGTCTTGCCAGTTCTCTTGTGTGTTCTTGTCAACCTTTGTCTTCCAATCTCCCTGCACAATTAAGAGATCCTTCTTGGAAGCCTAGTCAATGATTCTCTGCAGGTGGATGTAGAAATCTTCTATTTGGTCATCGCTATATTCAGTTGTTGGAGCGTAAACTTGTATTACCGTGATGTTGAATGAGTCTGCCCTTAGGCGGATGGAAATGAGTCAGTTGGAGACTGGGTGACATCCTGTGACAGATTTCGTGATGTCTTTGTGAATAAGAAAACAACCAACGCCGTATTCTTGTTCTCTTCACCACTGTAACACAGCTAACACGATGTTGATGTTAAAGGTGCCTCCACAATTAATTTAGTCCATCGCGAATCAGGTTTGTTAATGTTCATAATGTAGTGTAATAGTGATATGCGAAGTCGGTTTAATACCACAGAAAAAAACAGTGTCGAAAGAATTTGACTTCTTCTGATCTGATATCCTAAAATGTTTCAACACATTCTTACGGGAATCAAACCCGTGGCTAAAATGTTAACGTCATCTCGGCCACGGAGGCTACTGCCAACACTGTTATGGCTGTCAAGCTTCACATTATTTACAGGTCGTCTAACACTCTCAACGTCCTTATTCGAAAATCGACTGGTCCTGGGAGGTAGTCAGTATAACTAGTACACATTAAACAACGTTCTGCGTATACGCTAGTCCCAATGAACTGTACTATTCATCATTATACAACAAAACTATGTTAGCTATCGCACATTTTGAATAATTTAAGTTTTCCGACAAAATCCATGTCCCATGATTCCTTGTTATCTATGTCACAACTACTTAAATACGACGCCTAAAGAGTTAACATCTCTACGTGGTCTCACAGTCACGTGATCCTCATATTTGAACATCCAAAACGACTGCGACATTTTTCACTGCGAATCGCATCCGATAGTCGACGTTTGTGGACAGGAGACAGATAAGTACATTTATTACATGTCGTCAATTACCGGTCCGCACGTCGTGAAATCGAGAGATCGAGAAACAAACCGAGTAGTAAACTCGTGAGAAACGCGTGTTAGCTGATCGTCCTCAAACAGCGCAAACCAGCCATTTTCATAATAGAGACAATATTGCTCATGAATTGAACGGCGTGTCATTAACTTCACAGTCATCTACGTCAGTTTTATCATAACGAGGATGACATCATGCGTGACGTAGATGACAAACTTAGCTGTAACTAAGATATAACAAAGGGAGAGAGGGAGGGAGGGAAGAAAAGGGAGGAATCTNAGTTGCCCCCTCCCCCCACGATATTCATTACAGTGTTATCAGTCGACTTAGAATAAAATGTAATTAATACATCTCTATGAACTTATTACATGTGGGGTTTAATCTGATCAATAAAGCAAATTAATTTTATATAATTTTGCCTTATTGTCAAGTCACAAGAATTCAGACAGAAATTGTAAAGTGTCATTATAGAAAGCAGACATGTAATCTGACAGTGTTCAACTTGGTAGATGACGATGCCTTAGTTAGTTTCCTTTCCAGCTAGACATTGCATGGGTGAAATGCATTTTACTTAAATATTTAAATACTTTTAAAAAGTTGTTGTAACTGCATTTGCACTTAATCACAATGAAAGTATTTGTATATTTTAAATATTTCCTTAAAGAATTTGAAATGTAAACAGCAACAGTAGGCTTCTGTTGCACTATAGTCTATACTGTCTTTTGGTCGTGTTTCTCCCATGCATCTACCCCCCCCCCCGGCTTAGCCTTACGCTTGCTGCTTGCTCTCTAGGCATTTAGAACACAGGAGTATGAGACTTATTATGACTGTCAATAAATAATATCAAATTATTTTCTTGAATAATTTTGCCTAGTACATACGCCATGGCCCATGTTACAAGGCTGCAGTATATCCTGTAGCACTTACTGAGTTGTTATTGTTTTGAGTATGGCCACGTATTGACGGTACATCTGATCACGTCGAAAATAAATCGGCGGATTGGAAAAGACTCGTAATTATATCAAACTATTAACACTTACTCGCA
>SDWI01002737.1:6857-28186 GCA_009193005.1 Lamellibrachia luymesi
TCTGCTATCAATGTGTTATCTTTTCCATAGGTTCACTGAACCCTGCAACTGTTGCACTTTGCACAAGAACACTGACAACCAGCTGTGGCAATGCACTGACCGACACAGCTACCTCAAGGCACATGCCAAGGTTCACTCATTCACTCCCAATCTCTAAGGAAAGAAATACTATAAACACCCAAGACTGGGTCCTCCCAGCTGATTTCATTAACTAATGTTCTAAAAACAGAGAAGAGATGAAAGCCCACTGCCTTGATCTCCAATGGAGCAGCTCACCTGGATGTTCTTTCGAAGAGGACAAAAACAAAACAAAAACCCAGAAGCATTAAAATGCAACTGTGACACTGAACTAACTATTTTAGTGGTTGTTCAGAGTGACTGGTTCAACGAAAGTGAATGCGATACTTGTCAAAGTTCCTACCACAGACCTTGACACGACATAGTATACATCCTGTTGAACTATGGAACAATACAGATATTTATATCCCAGTTTAGTTTCAACAACTTGTTTCAGTTTCACAATGGCAGGATTTTGAATTCTATTTCTCTAAATGTTGATGTTTTTTTAAGACACAACATATCTTCCTGGATCCAGAAATGTTTAACTTACATACAGGTAGTTGATTTTTATTTAGGTTAACATACATCACAATTAGAGGTGTCATCTGGTAACTTCATTCCTAATCCACATATCCTTTTTATAAATACTGAAAAACTGTATTTAAAGTTTTAAAACAATGGAGTAAGTTTTATATATGTTTTAAGTGGAATAATATCAACGTTACTAAATAATCATTAGTGTTTCTTCTATACAGCGGGGCTTCCAAAAATGACACGCTATGACAGCAACTTTCAAATACTATCTGTGCATTCAATATTAATAATACAACTAAAACTTCTTCTCTACTCAGGGACTTGAGCTCATATTCCATTGTGGAATATGGTTCCCAGGGTCCATTTTCTAGGAGGGGGTATAGAATATGGATCCCATGGAAAAGGACCCCATATTCAATTTTATTACAGAATATGGACCCTGCCATAGAATGTTGACCCACACTGCCCCCTTCATAAAACTACCACACAAAGTTTTATTATGCAATTTATTTATTATGAATATACCTACACCAGTTGTACTTAGAAATGTTGCTCTTGTTCTGTGTAATTAACTGCTAATTTTTACATGCTTTGTATATGTTTGGCAAATGTACACATTTAGCTGAAAAGACAATCAATGAATTAGTGTAGTTTTGTTTATACTTGTCAAACCATTCCAACAAAAGGGACAACGACACACTAAATTAATATTCATACTTTATATTTATAGAATACAAAATTAATGACTGCTGACCTTAATTTTAATGTAAAAGTTGGCTAAAATAAATAAAGCATTTATATTTAATTTTACAAAATTCATAGGAATGATGGTGATGACCTTCAAGTTACAATCTGCAAACAATATTATATTACTTAACCTCTGACACCAGGATTCAAGTTCATCTTCTGCTGTTTCAAAACTTGGGCAATTTCATTCACCTCATATTGCCTGTGTCTTTTGGAAGAGACACTAAAATATTTCTACCTGGTGTCTTTGCCATGGAAAGTAAAAGATCCCATATAAGGGTAGCTGTGTAACTTGCTACATGGACTCTATTTCTCTATATCAGTCATAGAATGACAGAATAACATAAATTACAATGTCTGCAGCAGTGGCTCAGTTTATCATCAGCCTCTGTAGTAGATCACAAGTGAACACAGCCTGGGCAACACAAAAAAACAGGTCGAGTGAGTCATACTTCCTCACACACTGAATGCAATGGCATTCACATGAGAACCTTTCATAGAAGCACATAAATTATGATAGCCCATATACATGGAAACTGAAAGAAATTTCCCAGCAAGGATCTACCATTGCACTAGGACCATGCCCCCTGAATGGTCCTGGTTGTGGCAAGGCAAGATGGATGTATTGTGCATCTAGGCCGGCTGTGCAGTGAAAGACCAGGACATGTGTTATGACTTTAACATGTGTTGGGACAGCTGTGATGAAAATTATTGTTATAGAAAATTTCAACAAAAAACTATGCGACATGGCACTGTCAAATACACCTTCACTGATCAGTATCACATGTTTTACTTTTCAATCCATCTAAAAATATTTCTAACTTATGAAATTATTGTACGCGACAGTATGTGCCAATATGGAGTCAAATGAAGAATTTATAGTTAACTGTTTCTTATTATTAAAATTATTAAAATACATGCAAGTTTTTCCCTCTATCTTTGGATCTAATAAAGATATATTAATAAAATAAGCAGGTTTTGGTTCCTTTACATTTCACCTTTCATTTTAATCAATTGCTAATGTTCTATCATGATATCTAATTTTTCTTTGAAGTGCCTACTATGGTGTTACGTAACGCTATCGCACCATTGCATTAAAGACATACATGATACAATGAAATGATTCAATCATGCCAAAGATGACAGTCTGTTATTACGTGATAACTAGCCTCTGGATGGAAAGACACCAAATGGTGACAGACAGGTAATGTCACACTGACTTGTCCGACTGGTAAAATGAATTCTAGTCTAGTCCATTACTAAACCAATCACACATATTTTCCATCCAACCATGCCACATCTGTGAATGTAACCCTCCGCAAATTGTCAGGATTGCCTTGATTTTGAACCATATTTCATGGATGCCCAAAAATCTAGACCCTAGAATCGGTTCAGCCTAGAATCTGATGGTTTGCTAATCTGACTATATTAATCAGTGTGTCAGTAGGTACTGAACAGGCTAATGAAAGGACAATGGCCACAGGTGGTGAGTTCACAAAGGTCCCTTGAGGTAGATTAGACCCACAATCAACACTAAATGTTGGCTTGTCAAAGCAAGCCCTATTCTGCACAGAGCTTCATTCATAACACACGGTTAATGAATAATAAAATAACACAACTTTGCTAAAGCATAACATGACCTGAATGCAAGACACATTTGTTGGTAGATGTACATGACATGCTAACCACACTAAATGTTAATAATTATGCAAACATATAGACACCTCCTACATTCACCTACATTCTCCAAAGTTAATTTAAACCTAAAGCATTTATAAGGCAAAACAAACTGGTATAAACGTAGATCTTGACACATTCTAATTCCACCATTGAACCGGTAACACAAGAGACAATTGACACAGATAATAATCATATATTGGGGTAATAATCATATATTGGGGTATTGATCATCGAGGTCACGAATGAAATATTTCAAAGCAGCATTGTTGCAGTCTCCCTTCTGTAAACAATGCTTCCAATTGCTGGTTCATTCTACAAATCACCTAACTTCATAAATTACCAAACAAACTAAACAGTCAAATATGTATTATGGACTGCAATATTTAATGTCACAAAATATTGTTAATTTTGTAACAAGTCTTTTCATTGCACATTATTGTGTTAGTTTTGTCACAGGCACAGGAGAGGTGCAAATACCTATCATTATGCCCTACTGATAAGATCCATGACAACCACATAATTATGATTACCTACAAACCAGCATACAAAACTGTTCTACACAGCAAGTAAACAATGAATTACACATAGATTACAAGAGCAAAGACACTTGCAGGTTGAAACGCTAGAATTTAGAAACTGACATGCTAGTCTAATTCCAAATAGATACTTACAATCAACAACAAACTGGTGTAAATACAAATCCTCTTAATACATCTGAGAACTGTGCTGCAGCTGTGGGTGGACCTTGAGAAAACACAGTGGCTCAGGCACAAGCCTCTGAGTATTTGGTAAGTTGATACCTTACCCTAGTGAACTTGTCCAAAGTGCAGCTTGCACAATTTACTGGCTATCTAACAAGGAATGGTTGCAGCCATGCTCTACATTGGAGCTGTGCTAAAAGTCAAACCACACACAAGTTTGAACACAGACATAAATAGAACACCCCTTAGTAACTCTATGGAACTACCCCACAGCTAGGCCAACAACCCACAATATCTACATCAGGTACAAAGACCATGACAGATTTGGGTCATCCGATTCACAATATCAACAACTGGTGTGTCAGGAATGAAGGTGGCTTGAACTGACACCTGTGAAAGACTTACTGTGTAACAGTAGCTGTGTAAATACGTTAAAAAACACATCAGTGATAACTCTGGCTTCCTTGTACACACAGCACCAGGAGGTTGTCACTCTGGATGGCAATCCTGTTAGACTTCATGCATGACCGGAAAACAGAATACATACAACTATTAATCAACCCTTTGTTCCTCCAGGTATGTGTATACATGAACACAGACTCACACAAAGTGTACTTGGCCATTCAACTGGTGTTACATAAATAGAATGTCCAATCATTAAGACGGCTTCATATATACACGTCACACCAGTTCATTCCTGTGCAAACAGGTGTTTTCTGCACTCAGCTATAAACCATTAGTTTCTACCACATGTGAAATTATTTAATGTAAACAAGGATTTAATTTTATTTTCAATGACCTCACTACACCTATAAATGGTTAACTATATTTCTAACTTTCATATTAAAATAATTTTTACACTACTTACTATGATGTTATGAAAACAAACTGTTTGACTAAATAAAAACTATTTAATTACTTTCACAAACTTTAACATACACCCATAATTTCCATTTTTTTTACATTTTTAAATTCCCTTGCCCTCAATTAAAGCAAGACTTTTCCATACCTTTAAATTAACATTCTTTCTAGTTTTTCAAAGACCACTGTCAATAGTGAACTGCTATTTTATTGATTGCCATGTAATAGAACACTAGCTCCATCAACACTTGTTCATTTACACACTGAAACATAATGCAATATTTGTTTTTTAAACAATTTTCACACCAAGAGACCCAGGTCCCAAATGGTGCAAGGGTAACAGCTAGCTGATCAGTGCTATTCTGATTCAGGCTTAGCATTGGGGATCATGCAGTGCACAGTGATTTAAGTTAATTAAATGATGTTGCACTAGGTTCTGCATAACTGACTGAATGACTGCAATAGATGAGATGACAGACTGTAGACAGACTGGAAAGATGGTAATTTTGCACCTGCAACTGAAGCAACATTTGAGTAGTAAGAAACCTTTTCCTCACAAAACAATGACAGACAGACAGACATACACCAAACATGCAATACAAGTACAGTACACTTGGAATACACATGCACATCACACAATCAGTGAAAGTGATATCTCACAAGAGTATAACCTTTGCCCCTCTTCACTTCCCATGGAAACTGCCACCCCAAATACACAGCTCCATCAGTTAGACTGACAGTTGTGGTGTCATCCAACCTTTATGTAACAGGTGCTGAAGAAGCCATATATTATTGTACACCACAGTTGGTTACAGTACACCATTATGGCATAGGTTGCAACCTCATGGAAACAAGAACGACCTGTTCTACATTTAGAGAAAATACGGTAGTGAAATACAGACATGAATAATTTTTAATCAAAACTCTGAATTACCATGCACAATCAAATATACATCTTTTTCAGGAAACTAGAGTGACACCAAACATGTTCATTGTAAGTGCTATATCGAGTCCATAGCCAAACATTTTTAGAAAGTATTTTTCCAGCCTAGACTAATAGATAGCAACCGTTTCCCAGAGGGTATACACCCTACCCCACCCTTGCGCTCTCTCATTATACCCATGGAAATTTCCATCAAGTTGGTAGGGAATAATGAAGTAACAATTAATGTTCTTCTAATCACAACTATTGAGATTTACTCAAAGTTTAAGGTATCCTCAATAGTTGTGATTAGAAGACCATTCTACTTCTCCTTTACCTTTAGAATGTTGTGGTGACTGAATAATTGCATTTATATACATGATATTTATATACATGATCGATACACATAATATTAAAAATATCTGTGAAGGCAAATGCTGAAATTCTTACCAGAGTCGTGCCCGTTTTTATACGGCTGTTTCCCTGTACTGTTCTGTGGAGGAATAACAATAGGTGGCGCTGGCTGCAGGTAGCCGTCTGTCTCGTCTGGTCTGACAGGGCTGTCACCCTCTGAGGGTCTGTGTGGAGCCATCAGACTGAGAGGCAGGGGGGATTCATTGTGTTGGTTGGCAGGCGGGATGAATTACATTTCTGTAGTGGTGCCCCTTGGTGGCCAATCAGAGAAACATCCAAGTCTAAAGAGAAAGCAGCAAACAGTCCTCAGATATTGAGTTAACAGCAAAACATTTTTGATTTTAATGAGCATTCAAAGAAATAATTATATATTTTCTTAAAGCAAATTTTTATGAAACTGTAACTAAATAAACTTTGTACCATCCAGTCTTAGTATGTATACTTACCTTGTACATTCTGGCAGTAAACAGGGCATTGAGACACATTTGTTGCAATAAATCAAAGTGCTTTATCCTAACCCAGAGTTCAACAGTTGTTCATATCCACTGGAGCACTAGAAGCTGTCAGATGGACATGTCAGGATCAAGTGATTTATCAACAGAGACAGCCACTGACTCAGTGACAGAGTCACGTAAACCACAGTGACAGCGGCATGTGTAGACCACTATGATGTAAACATAGCCCATATGGAACTGGACAGAACAAACCAGTGAACCGAGTGTAACAAACAGTGATGGTGACAGGGAGGGATCATTAATTTACTTCCAGGTTCATGTCATATGAATGAAGTGATTTTTCTTGAGATGGTATTTCCTTCGGGCAATGTTTTGTTTTGATGTTATTTTACAATGGGTACATATTTGGCTACAACACCAAGTCTTATGGCTGTGCTGTGTCCAGTTAGAAATGTCTAGTGGCATAAATACACATGTCAATGATGGAAGGATCTGATGGGAGAATCTTCCATGTTGATTTTCTAGAAAAAAATTGTATGATTTAGCGAAAATGTTACTGAAGTGACAAGACAACAATTAAAGTGTAGATTGTAATTCTGAGCCCAGGGTAAACTGACTTTTAGCATTGGTTTCAATGGGAAAACAATAGTGGTCTGAACCCACGATTCAAGGGGAACACTGGCTATTGCACTGGCTTACCAGCACATCACCATGTGCCTTTAGCTGTTGTGCTTGCTGTCCACAGATAATAGTGATAATACTATTTCAGACTTTAGGTCAATCTCTCTCAATTCTCATCACTAATCCTGGAGCAAAAGGCACCAACAAATCTCCTCCAGTCAGCACTGTCTTGGGGGAGCCAGCTGTGTTTGTTCCAGGTCTTCCCAGTCAGGTACATTTCTTCTCCCATAGTTCTGCTCTATGTGTCTTGTGGTCTGCCTCATTTTCTTTTTCCAAGTGATACCCATTATAAAGGGGCACGTGGAAAACTATTTCTGTTGATGCAGAGAACATGGCCAAGACGTCTCCCTCCACCTTCTTTGCTTCAACTCATTGATGATGTTATTGATACTTTGGGAGATTTCCTTGTTGGTCAAATGCTGATCCCAACATATTCTGAGGATTCAGTTTAGGTCAATGGTACTGGGGAACTTTTCCCACATTTGACAACAGTAACATGTGTATGCTTTGATTCCAGATGTGGGAAGTGTTCTCAGTTTTTGTCAGATTAATAAAGGGTAGGTTTTGGAAATAATTACCTGTCAAGAAACTTGTTTGGTGCTCATTGTGAACATCTCAGCCATTTCACGTGGCCTTCCTATGCAAGCTGAGTTTGCTATCAGCATGTCACGTGACAAACGTCATGCGACATAAACTAGAAAAGACTAATGGGAGCTCCTAGCCGAAGTCTTGGTTCAGGCAAGTTAGTTGCTTCTTTGATTTTCCTTCTAAACCAGTTCTCCTCAAGGTCTAAAATCCTTGTCTCTTTCATTTCATTGAACACTGATGACATGTGTTCTTTAATTCTTGTGCCTAGTCTTCTCGCTCTCTGCCTTATGTAAAGCTGTTCACATTCTGGGCACTGTATGTCACAGAGTACTCTGTTCACATTCTGGGCACTGTATGTCACATAGTACTCTGTTCACATTCTGGGCACTGTATGTCATATCTGCAGCAATATGAAGGTTGCGTGAAGTAGAAAAAATATATGGAACAAGTGTCAAACAAGTTTCTTGAGAGGTAATTATGTCAAATATCACATTCAAAGAAACCGAAACGTCAATCACTCAAGGACATGGTAGGTTATTTCTTTATTTTTAGGTTTACATAATTTAATTACAGGCCAAGTGTTCTAATCATGAGGACTTTAAGGTGATTTTAGTTGTGCACATACATGTAATTAATAAATAGAATAATCTCCAAGTGATTGTTCAGAGTGGAATAGACAATTAAGGCACTAGAAGGTGAGCTGCTTCATAGTAACAAGTTCTCTCAATCAAATTATCTGTCTTACAACCAACCTCCATTGTGGTTGTAACTTGAAAGTAAACAGTATGTTCTGTGGGCTGCCACAGCCCACAGAACCTACTGTTTACTTGTCAAGTGGTACCTAGATAAACAAATTGACTAGACTAACAGAGACCTTACAGGAGGTTATTTTGATGATGCTGGCACTGAACTGCGAGTAAATATGGCTTTGCCACAAAATACACAGTACACTTAAAGCCAACATGGAACAAGGAAACATTTGTTCAAGAGGGCAATTCAAATGTGTATATGGTAATATTTATAGCACTTGGTAAAATATGTTAATGTACTAGATGAAAACGGCTACCTATATTATGATTATTGTTCATGTAAGTCTGACAAACTTTTGAAAGTGTTCTAGTCTCTCTTGTATAGAAAGACTATATACCCAGGGAGGGAGGGACGCTGTTGGTGGTTTCCGGTCATTTTACCAGATTACAAATATATCTACCGCCAAGCAGCCATGGATTCCTGCATATAGCGGGTGTTTATTTAATTATGTTTGACGCACGCCTTCTCCTGTCAACCGTGGCAGAATCACGCACACACCATGACCGTCATCATACGTGTCGCAATTTACAAATGACAGTAACTTTAACTTCGTAAGGATTTACGTCTCACTTACTGAACTATCTAAAGTTGTTCTACGTCTTCCAGCAATAACAATCTATTGCGACACCAACAATTTGTCACCTGAACAGCCCATATACGAAATGTCACCAACGACAACTCAACTATTCACTGTTGTTATGTCGCAAGCCCTCTTGTCCACTGATGCGAAACTGGGTGAGACACAGGAACTACTCTCGCCAGAAGAAGGTTTTTCTAGTTTATTTATAAATATTATGTAACCTAACTCTTCGCTGGCCAACTAATACTATAACAAGCGAACGGACGGATTTCACTCGCATTTACAAATGCAGTATATGTTTCGCAATTAATCGTTAAAGTTGTGAACGCATGCTTAGTCATAGTTGTAAATGCCCGAGGACTAGTCCAAATTCGGCCCAGAGATGAGGCAGATAGTTACTGCCACCTAGCGAGGTACAACTAACTAAACTATTCCGCCTAACATTGCCCATTCTACATGTGAACATTCCCATATGTAAATTTACCAAATATTTGTATGTGTGCCATGGATTTGTGAGGAATACAGTTTAATACACAATATTCAATCGTGCCCTCATTAGATTCATGGCAAAACTGGTCCACTACGGAAATAAGATGATTGAACTTGCGCAATTTCTTTCTAGTGCTAGGTGTTCATAGTTTATATTATAATCTTTACGTAACCTGACACTCTTCGCTAGCCATGCAATTTTTACAAATCTGTGTACTGTGATGTGTTGAAAATAAAACAGTATTTTATATTATCTATCTATATGAAACCGACCAATACATTATTGGATCGAGACATTCGTTTTAAAGTTAAATATAACAGGTTGCCATCATTCAATTGCATAGTTAGCCTGTTTCAATAGGCATATGCCTCGCATCACTGGGACGTGTGTGTGTGTGTGTGCGTATGTGTGTGTACGCGTGATTTGAATGAACACATTTCTAAGACAAATACAGGTATTGCATTATGTTAAACACAATTTATTTTTCTCACAACATATATTCTACGATGGTGCAGCAGACAGAAACACCTATTTAACACAAATCTTGAATACTGTATGTCAGTTTATATATGTTCTCAAGTTCCCACTATATAATAATTATGTATGTACATAACTACATGACCGTATGTACAAACAGTGTGTATTTAAAGGTAAAGGTGCGTTCTTATATAGTGAGGTATCCAGTCCTTGGGACTGTTCAAAGCACTTTACATTTCATCCCCTGGCAGAAATGTTTATTCCAATGCCATCTTGATTTCTCTGGGAACCATTAAGCCACTCTGCAATTACTCTTTTGTTCATATATCAACCTCTGTCTGTAACCAGGTAATCATTTATACAGCTGAGTGAACTATGGCAACATGGGGCTAATGGAACTGCAGAGAATTTGAACCTGGTTTCCCTCGATTGAGAGTCCGACGTTCCACCCACTATGCATACATGCATACAGGAATAAAAAAAAAAATCATGTTTCGTTACTCTTCAACGGAATCAATATATTAATCTGAAGTGTTGAGTAGAAAGTTGTCTTCTTAGTTTTCTTCACTAAACTGACAGATCCACATGTAATCATGCAATTTTTTGTGAATGAGCTAGGTCATGCATTTATTGTGGTATCAAAACATTATTGTCAGAACAAATATAATTATAATTTCAGTAATACAATTCTCTAGCACTGCTTAAGAATAACCCCTTCATCAGGTCTATTACTACATGCCTAAGATAGAGGTGATCCAGGTGAGAACTTCTAATTCTAATCCAGCAATGAAGCACAATTAACACAAAATACAGCGCAACCAGTAATTAGCATTGTTTAACATGCAATGATAGGATTCGAGAACTATATTCTTAATGAATTCAATTTACTTGACCAATATATTTACAGCTTCATGTAATAATTATAATAAAATGTAAATGTTCAGGAGACTCCCATTTATATATTATTATTTTTTTTCTATGTACAACACAAGTTAAACACAACTGAGTAGAGTTGTATTATAAGACTAAGGTTTCATGCATATACAAGAACTGACTAGTTCCTAGTTTGATTCTGGTCTTACTGATGCCGTCACAACCAGACTAGGGGTCAATTACGTTATATAAATTCCAATTCCATACCAATGACAAATATCAATTCCACCTCTAAAACACCAATTCAAAATAAAGCCATGTGAAAACAGCAACCATAACATTTATTTTAAAGCAGCTCTATTTAATTTCTGCACATTATGGTAAGTAATGTGCAAATAAATATCTGTATGTAACAGGCTGTAACAAAGATTGTATTGATTATTTGTAGCAAATACTATTAAGTTAAAAAGTTATATGTTGTAATTGAAAATGTAACTAAAATTCACAAATTCCATTTCAGGAATTGCAGTTAGTATTTCAGTTCCAATTAGAGCGTAATTGACCCCGCAACTACATTCATTAAACAGCAATACATGCTGTGTTACATAGAGACATTTACAGGGCATCAACTTTGTTCTTGAATAGGTCAATCTGTTTCTTCACTTCTGTTGCCAGGTCAGTTTCTGTTGCATGTGGGTGCTTCTGTATGTAAGCAGTGATCGCTCCAATGCATTGTGCCTGTACACAAACAAAACGGTCAAATGCAACATGTTATAGAAACTACACCATGCATAGCATATATATGCTGCACAGATCAAATAGACTTGCATGTGTATCTAACAGCAGAGTGATCAGAAATGCCATTCAGCGGCATATTTAGAGGTACCAACTTGGCAGTGGTCCTAGTTTTGATACCAATTTATCAATGTAATTGCCCTAATTTATAATTAATTTCATACTAAACGACATACATGATTTATGTTATGCTCAACATTTAAGCGATGGATTATTAAAGTTATTATTTTTTTAACCTGTCATGTAATAGTGTATTTTATGTTTGGTAATATGGATATTTTGCACACTGGCTACAGCCCAGGTTAAACCCGATGGACAGGTTTTTTCTGCCAGCCGAGATTAATTCCTTAAATATATTTAAGGGTACATTGTATCACAATAGAGCACACAATATGGCCTTTATCTTTGACTAGTGTCTCCACCAAATAAAATACTTCTCTATAATTGTGGTTATGACTGACCTCATAAACATCCACTTCGCTGGAGGAGCTAACTCGATTGTAGAGTTCATAACCAACCCTGGCGGCCGTAACAAAGGTGTATGGCTCCTTGTTGCCATCTTTAACCCATGCCAATGCTGCCATCTGTTGAAATACATCATATATACAGTCTGCTGTTGTTTCAGTAAACAATATATGTCCGAAGACAATACAGAAGACATGTCCGAAGAATGGGTGAAGAGAAATTGCCAAAGAGAGCATGTAAACCAAAAATGGTACTACAGAGGGCAAAGTGGGTGACCAAAATTAAGGTTGCGACTCTGTGTGAAGAAATGTATCGAATAAGGCACCTGACAGGTATGGAGATAAAAAGAGTAGGATAGAATGGATGAGAAACATAAGAGATGGAAACAAGTTATCAAGAGGGCAGATAGCAGATGCTGAAAGAAATAGGTAATACAGTTACAAGGGGAGAATAGGCATGAAATACCTACTATATCTTCTTCTTCCATTTAAGCTCAGAACTCTGTTACTCACATATAAATGTGGCTAGAGTATTTTTCGTAATTTTTTAAAATACATTTATGCTTACAAAATATACATATATAAATAGTATATCTAGTGGAATCAGAATTGTAATCACCATAGGTTGGGTGGAATCGAAAAGATTAACATTGTGTTGGAATCAAAAATGCTGACATGGAATCAACCTTATTACTATTAGGTATGTTCACTATAGTGCTCAGGCATCAACATAAACAATAACTTTGGCAGATGCATTGTGACTGTAAAACAGACATTTAGAGCAGGAAGTACTATTATTCCCATTATCATTGACAATATCTTATAAATACTAGCTGATAAAGTAAAATATATAACACAATGGACGAAATAGTGGGGCGTGGTGGTCGTGCGGCAGAGCGTTGGGCTTTCGGTCGAGGGGACCGGGGTTCAAACCACCTGCTGCCGTTTCAAAACTTGGGCAATTTTGTTCACCCCACTTTGCCTGTCTTTCGGAAGAGACACTAAAAAGCTGTTGGTCCCTTCTATCTACGACCAAAATGTGCATAAAAATAAATACCTAACTGCTAAACCTTGAACAAAATGCTACGTGGGCGAAAATGGATGTAGTTAGCAGTTTACTCAATAAGATAACTATTTCTGAAACCGCCATGTAGAGATTATAATAAAAATGGATCATTAAAGCAAACGTACCTGTTGTACCAAATCAACTGTACTCATTGGAGGGCCTTCGATGCCGATCAAGTTAGCCATGATATGCCAAAATTGTTTATTACGTCGAGTCAATTAATTTTGGGTATCCTTAATTTTGTATTTGCTTTGCTGGTATATTCACCAGGTGGCGATTCAGTTACTTCTCGAGACACGCAGCGTACAATTTCTTTCTTTCTTCTCTTGTAAAATTGTATTTATTATTTGGGTAATTTGTTATTACTTACGATAACAACTTGGGCAATGACTGTCTCTTCCGGGTCATATAAAATCATAACATTTGTAGCATCATGCAGTAAAACATTATTTATCTAACCATTTATTTGTGAATCGTAATCCGGCAGATGGCGGCACTATGGAATAAAAACCATTTTAAAGAGAAACAAAAGTCTTGGTTTCGGGCTAAGGGAAGGCAGTGTTAGTTGAGCCATTTTTCATTCTTTTTGATGTCTAGGGCGCAGTCATTTTCATAAGTCAAAATTGTTTTTACTCACATAAACTATGATTATTAATAAATATTGTATACCAAGATAATTTTATATCTAGCATGTATAGCCATAGGTAATTATATATAGCTGATTCAAATAGGGTTGGTAAGCCGGCTCAACTAACACTTGGTGTGGGGTAAGTTGAGCCACAGTGCAGCGTAAGTTGCGTAAATGCTTTATTTGTATAATTTACGTAGGCTTTGTACAAAAAATAGTAACAACACAGCCAAGACACCTAGCTACCCAATGGGTACAACACGTCTCTGACAAGTCTACACGCTTAATTAATATGTCAACACAATTAATTAATATATACTTATAGGTAAATCGCAACTGGTGTAACTAACTGCTAATATGTTGCCTTGTAGCTATCCGATATCCCAATTTGCTCTGAAAAATGAATTCCGTGATGTATTTTTGGGTATAGAACATTCGTCTTCGTTCTTTAACCGCTGCTCAACTAAACCTCCCTTGGGCCTTGGGTGGCTCAACTAGCCCCTGTTCGACAATTAAGCTTATTTAATTAACATCTTATTAAAGAGCGAAGTGATGTAAATAATCTTCTTCTCTGTGCTTAGCTAAACCATTTGTAAGTGCACAAACAACAAAGTCTTGTCACGTGCGTTGATAGTTTACACACCAGCAGACATTAATCACAATTCATAAAAGTTTCGAAAAACATCAAAAACATACTTTTAGCTTACATGTTCTGATCGTTGTGACAAATGTAACCTATTATACGTCAATCGCGTTCTAATAACATGTTCAATCAGTGGGTGGTACCATGTAACTGTCGCTGCTGTAGTTTCCTGCGAAACATGGGTGGCTCAACTAACCCAGTAGCTCAACTAACACTGCCCTTCCCTATATGCACCTATAAGAGTTACTAAAACATAACCACTTGCAACTACAATTAAGAATATCTCTCCAGTGTTTTACTAGGAAAACCATGTTGAACGAGTATCATTCAACAATTTGTTCCCTTGAAAAAAAAAAGGAAAAAGGTCTACCAGAAAGGACGAAGACTGCACAAATTACAGATCGAGGCACTTAATGCAGCTACGACTGAAATTAGACAATCTAAAAGAGGCTATGAAAAAAATTAACATATAACATTAAACTGACAGCAAGAGTTTTTATGCACATGTCAGGAGTAAGCAAAACGTACGGGACAAGGTTGGACCATTTGAACACAGTGCTGGAAATATAATATCACAAGGTTTTTTAATGGCGGAAGACCTAAATGGATACTTCTGTTCAATGTTTACCAGATAGGATATTAGTTCATTACCAGTTACAGATGCCAAATCTCAGGGGCTAAAACGGACTATTTAGGGCAGGTAATTGTAACTCCTGAAAATAAAGGCAATGCAGGATAATAAATCACCTGGTGTGGATGGAATTCCACCAAGACTACTAATGGAAACAGAATAACAAATTAGCATACCACTTGCAAGAGTGTTCAAGTTGTCATTAAAAGAGGGAGCTCTGTTCCTTTGATTGGAAAGACGCAAACATCATACCATTATTTAAAAAGGGTTCGAGAAATAAGTCAAAGAATTACAAACCAGTGAGCTTAATATAAGTGATTTGTAAATAATTAGAAAGGTTAATTAAAGACCATAATGGTGCACTTCCTTGTTAGGCATACATTATTAAACCCATTTCAACATGGATTCCTAAAAGCGAGGCCATGCTTAACAAATATGTTATGTTGTTTTGGAAAAAATCACTAAGTGGATAGCGAAGTATTATGTGGTGAGACATGGTTGTATGTAAACAAGGATTTTATTACTTTAGTCTCATGATTAGCACATGGTTATCAAAGCTACTTTAGCCAACCAACCTGAGCCCCCTAGCACAACGATGACCTTCCAGCCGCTTATAGCATATGCATTATAATATCACTACATCCCCCTCGTTATAGTAAAGCTAAGAACGAACGCTAACATTAATATGAACATCTAACAACAGTAAACATAACTACATAACTAGACAGGCATGACAAGTAGTTCATAGAATGTCCATTCACCTGTCATGCCTCGATCATGGAGTCAATATTATTAGCCTACACTTAGGCTGTACAAAAGTGTCTTGGTTAACAGGTACCGGTAATCTGACTAAATTCTAACTGGCTATTGTTACAATGAGGATACGGGTAGACGACCGCACCTCGACCACCCAAAGGGTTTATTCTGCCCTCTGGCTGGTAGGTGGTCTAAGTAATTACAAGTTGTCTGGCTAACATCTAACTATTCTTAATAATAATCTTAGGCTATACTGAGGATACGGGTAGACGACCGCACCTCAATCACCTGAAGGGGTTATTCTGCCCTCTGGCTGGCAGGTGGTCTAACTGGCTACTCTTGATACCTGACGGGCATCTTCACTACACGACCTGATCTCGTCGTACGAGTTTCTTCTTGCGACTTTGATTATTCACACAGGACTCCTTCTTCTCCCTCTTCATTCTCTGCGGAGCTGTCGTCTATTCTGCCTGCTGTTGAAGTAGCTGTATCACTGCGTGGCAGCATGTTATCGCGGAGGGCACCATCAGATATGTTTCCAGTCGTCTCAATGGTTTCGAGCAAGTGACGTCGGTTGCGACGTACCTTGCTGCCACCTGCTGTCGTGATGATGTATGACCGCGGTTCTTCACATCTTTGCGTTACAGTGCCTTGATGGCTTGTCAAGTACTGTGACATTATGTCCTGGATGCAAGGGCGGTAGATCATCTTCCCTCGCATTGCGGCCATAGTGCCTTTTCATCGCCTCGCTGCGCTCTTCAAGTCTCGCCTTTATACTTTCGTCCGGGAGATCGTACAGGTGGGAGGGGAGACAAGTTGTAATTTGTCGCCGCATTAGGATTTGAGCAGGTAATGGCAGTTTTGCATCGATTGGTGTCGCTCTGACATGAAGCAATGCTTGCGGAATGCTTTCGGACGTCTTGATGCATTTGTTTATGATTGACTTGATCCACCTGACCTGCCTTTCTGAGAAGCCATTTGATTGTGCATAATGAGGTGAAGACGTCACATGCTGAATGCCCCATCGTCTGCAGAAGTTCCGGAAATGTTGTCCTGCATATTGTGGGCCGTTATTTGATCTAATTTGATCGGGACGCCCAAACATTGTGCATGCATCCTCAATCACATCTGTGATTGCGGCGGAAGTAACTGGCGCTTGCAACTCTTTTACAATCGGGTACTTCGAATAGTAGTCTGACAGGATGATACATGTCCTTCCTTTGACATCGAAGAGGTCTGTTTCTAGGACTTTCCATGCTTCAGACGGGACTTCGGTCATAATCATCGGTTCTTTGCTGTTCTGGTCTTGTAGCTCCTGACAGGCTACACAACGGTTCGTTAGTTTCTCGATGTCTTCATTGATTTTTTGCCAATAGACAGATTCACGTGCCAGCATTCTTGTCTTTTCGATGGCTTGATGACCTTGGTGCAAATACAAATATGCGTAGAACCTCTCAACACCATGGACTAGAGCGAGCATTTCTCTTTCGATATTGCTGTAGTTTGCCTGTGTTTTTGACGCAAATGCTACTGGTTTCTCCTCTTGAACTAACGCCGCACCTAGCCCCTTCATCGATGCATCTACTTCTAAGGTTATTGGCTTCTTCACATCATAGTAGACCATGCATGCCTCGTGTGTGATGGCGGCCTTCAAGTTCATTGAAAACCACTTGATGGTCTTCAGCCCACTCAAAAGGGACGTCGTTTTTCAGTAGATCACGTAAGATGCACGTTGACTCAGGTTGCGAATGAAGCACCCTATGTATGTCATCAGACCCAGGAAACGCTGCAGGTCTTCCTTATCTTGTGGCACTGGCATCTCGTGAATGTCTTGTACTTTGGATGGGTCAGGAGAAACGCCTTCTGCGCTGTAAATGTTACCGAACAACGATATTGACTTCTGTTTAATCGTGCATTTCGCAGAGTTGAACACAAGTCCGGATGAGGTCGCGACTTCTAGAAGAGCCACAAGACGTTCATCGTGCTCTTCCTGTGTTGCACCGAAGACACAAATATCGCCCGCGATGCCGACACATCCATCCAGGCCTTCCAGGATCTCGCCCATTCTTTGCTGGAATATGTACTGGCTCACGCACAAGCCATATGGCAATCGCTGGTAGCAATATCGACCTATTGGCGTACGGAATGTTGTCAAAAGTTCGCTTTGCTCATCTAACTGCACGCTCCAGTATCCTGACTTGGAATTTAATTTACTGAACCACATGGCGCCGACAAATGCCGGATTGATCTCCTCCAGTGTGAGTGTTTTGTGTGGACATCGCTTTATCGCTTCATTGAGTCGTTTGGGATGCAGACATATACGAAGGCTTCCATCTTTCTTAGTGCTGTACACACTACTGGAACACCAGTCAGTGTGTTCCTTGACCTTTAGTATTATGCCCATGTCCACCAACTTTGTTAGCGCTTCCTCTATCTTCGGTTTCAGGTTAATATTACATTTCCTGGGTCTATCGATGTGAGGGTCTGCATCTGGTTTGATAATTATTTTAGCAGGCTCGTCGAATTTGCCCACTGTATCGAACTACCCCGGGTACAGTTTCTGCAGGTCTTTGACTGATGAGATTGATCTCTTTCCAGTTGCAGCCATGACAGTTTCTACCTTGCAGTTAATGGTGACCATTTTAGTGCTTCGCACGTCGCCAGTCCTAGTATGACGGGGCCAGGCTCATCAACTACATAGAAGATTGCGTTCATCCATTTAGACTGGCCACTTCTGCACGCGAGTGTAATGCTGCCAATACATTTGATTCTTTCCCCAGAGTATGCCGTAAGTGTAGTTTGGCCGATGGGTGTAAGACTTTTTTTGTTACCATACATTTGTTTAAATGTACGTATTGGCAGTGCATTGCCTTGAGCTCCAGTGTCTATTTTCAACCTCAAGGACTTGGTGTGCTTCATCTGCGGCATCTTATGTCCACCGTGGTGAACGCGTCTCCGCGGGTTGATACTGCATGGAGGCACTTGTTTGATACTTGCGTCACCTCGACATTATTGAAGGTTTCTGTGAATTCAGCTGTATCAGTGGAGCTAGACGTATCATCACGTCTTTCCTTCATGGCATGCACTTTATGATCCTTGAACTTCCGAGATCTCCATTTCTGATTGACATTATCTTTCTTCTCATCAGATGTCTGTCTGCATTGCTGTTGCCAGTGCTCCTTGCGGCCACAAGCTTTACAGGTATCTCTGTACGCAGGGCATTGCCTATATTTGTGATACAGTGCACACTTTTTGCAACGTTGTTTGCCCGTAGTAACATGATCCACTGAGTGGCTAATTCCCTCGTGCAGGCTTTTCAGTCTATCCGTACCGAGAGCAGCAGATTCATGTCGTCTGCCTTCGGTGAGCACATCCTGTAAGGTTAGGTCTTTGTCTTTTCCTAGCAGCTCACGCCGAAAGATTTTCATCCGCGTGCCGGCAATAACTAACTCAATTATTCGATATTGCATCACCTTCTCAGTGAATTCACACAACTGTGCCTGTGTTCGGGCTCGCGTCACAAATTCATCTAGCGACTCATCAGACATCACCCTTCTGTCGGTACTGCATCAGGCTTAGTCGCTGTATCCGGAAGTTTACAGCGACCTTCAGTTGTGTCTCGAATATCTCCCTGATGCATTGAGGCGACGCAAACCCTCATCACCAAGACCAATCTTGATTTTGCGTGCTATTTTTTCGTTGTTTGTAACCTCGTTATCTTCGCACACCAGTAACTGTCTCTGCTTGAAAAGCTTGAACGTATCTGCCACGTCATGTGCAGCCCAATTCATCGCAGGGTACTTCGAGTTTGCCATATTGCAGTTAAGTTGGTTTGTCTATACAATACCGGTAATTGAATTGAGCATTAGTTTGCAGTTTCGACCGACTGGGAATACGGAAGGAGCGAACGATAACAGCCTTTAAACAGGTGTACTTCACGACACGAGTATTTAATATGTGCATCTACTCACGATTTCTGCCGCATTCAAACATATGGTCTACTGAGCCGCATTTGTTAAAAACCTTCTTTCACCACTGCCACGATGAAGTATTATGTTGTGAGACATGGTTGTATGTAAACAAGGATTTTATTACTTTAGGCTCATGACTAGCACATGGTTATCAAAGCTACTTTAGCCAACCAACTTGAGCCCCCTAGAGCATAACGACGACCTTCTAGCCGCTTATAGCATATGCATTATAATATTACTACAGATAGACGAGGGATCACCAGTAGATACTACCTACCTAGATTTTCAGAAAACTTTCGACAAAGTGCCACATCAAAGATTGCTGCTTAAATTAAAAGCCCATGGTATCGGGGATGGCATAAATTCATAATCGACTGGATAGGAAATGGCTGTCTGACAGAAGACAGCGTGTTGTAGTAGACGGGGAGGTTTCAAACTGGAAATCAGTTTAAAGTAGGGAACCACAGGGATCAGTATTAGGACCTTTGTTATTCTTAATATATATCAATGACTTGGACGATAAAATAACAAACAACGTATTGAAATTGACGGATGACACAAACGTGTTTAGAAAGGTTAACAATGATGGTGATAAACAACATTTACAAAACTATCTAGACAAATTAATTAATAGGTTTAAAAATGGCAGTTGTTGTTCAATTTTTTTTAATGTAAATGCCTACACTTACGACACGGGAACTTGGATATAAACCATAAAAAGGGAGATACTGTTCTAAGTAACACCGCAAAAGAAAATGACCTGGGAGTAACAACAAGTGCAGTGGGGTATGGCAGCTTCAAAGGGTAATGCAATTCTTGGTTGATTATGAGAAATATATGTCATACAAGGAAAAGAGCTAATTATACATTCTGTATAAAGCAATAGTTAGGACTCATTTATGAAGAACGCCTAAAAGAATGTGGTTTAACAACCACAGAGACAAGGAGATAAAGAGGAGATCAAATTGAAGTTTTTAAGATATTGAATTGGTATGAAAATATTGCTAGAAAGATAGTAGAACTAGATGACATGATACAACATTAGTAAAGGATCAGTGTAGACTGGATATCAGGAAAAAAATACTCGTTCTCAGAGAGGACAATAAATTAATGGAAAACATTTTCTACAGATTATGTAACTGCTAGCAGCGTGAATATGTTTAAAAACAAGGTTTACACATATTTCAGGAGGGCGGGTTACACATAGATGAATAATGTTGAACTCTCGATAAGCCAATGGCTTCCTTGTCCACTTGCCATCTGGGCCTTTGCCTTGGATGGCAATCGTGTTAAACACACCGCATCTGTACGTTATTATATAGGATCTGCAATAATAGTTACGTACATTTGTTAACACAGCTACGCGTGTTTCTGCAGTTGTTTCGTGAGCTACGTCAAATGTCCACCAAGCGCTTCGTAAAATCGGCAGTTGTACATGATTTTTGGAGCGCGAAGTTTAACAAGATTTAACAAGATTGCCATCTCGAACAACAAGTTCCAGA
>SDWI01002738.1:7503-28151 GCA_009193005.1 Lamellibrachia luymesi
ATCCCTTCTTAAATAGCGGCGTTATGTTTGCTTCTTTCCATTATGAAGGAACTATCTATGCCATGGGCTGTTAGTTTAAGTAACAATCTTTGATGTGGCACTTTATCGAAAGCTTTCTGAAAATCTAAGTAGACAACATCTACTGGTGACCTGCCATCTGCCCAATTTGTAATTTCTTCCAAAAAACATAAGAGATTGGTTAGACATGACCTTGCTTTTAGGAACCCATGTTGAGATGTATTTATTAATTTATGTTTTACATACATGGTCTCTAATTAATGTTTCGAGTAATTTACAAACAACTGATGTTAAACTTACTGGTCTGTAATTTTCTGGCTTGTTCCTCGATCCCTTCTTAAAAAGCGCCGTAATGTATGCTTCTTTCCATTCTGATGGAACTATTAATATGTCTGTTCCGTCCGCTTTCTAGATTTAGATGTTTCAAAATAAATGTTGTGTTTCTACTGGAACAGTCCAGTTCTCATATCACATTTCCACGAAGCTGATTTATTGTTCAACTCCCACTACTAGTTAATTTCCTCATCAACCCATTTAAATAAACCACTTATCCCCCTGCTAAAACTAAAGGGGTACATGACCTTTACACTATGATACAGCGATGCAAGCACAGGTCAGTGACATCCACGCTGCATTACGGCAAGAACCCACTGGAGACGACCTTGCACAGTTTTGTCAAACAAATGCGATCGAAAAGGGCCTCTGTAAATGCAGATGACTTAATAGTGAAAAAAATATAATTAATGAGTTGACATCTAGTAGAGTTTTGAAAGAGTTACAAATATGCAGTATGTGCAATTTGCAGTGCTGTACAGCGAAATGCTGTTCCTCATCAGTATTCTGCGGAGGGCCAGCTGGAACTGCATTACAATAGGGTTGTTTTACCAATTATTGCCGATTTGCCACGTCCTGCTCTCCGTGGTCTGCCCTTGTCGTCTTTCAAGTTCATTATGTAGTCATATATTTCTTCCAGAAATTGTTCTCACTCCCTCATATTTTCTAAACACAGTGGGGTTTTGATCCTCTTCCATGTATATTTTTCGGGTTTAGCAGATCGAAAAACCTATCCATATGGTTTCCTCACTTCCTCCTTGGCCGTATATTCTCGGAGGAAGTCTGTGGCATCGGCCACTGATGAACTGATGGTCCGTGCTACAACACGGACATTCATATTGTGCACGTAGTACTCAATGCGTGTTTTGGACAGTTTGTTGCGCAAAACCAAGCCCTCCTCGTCCTGCAGAGTATTGAGTGGTTCGATATATTGCCACCTGATCAACTTCTCTTCATGCTGGATAGTTGCGTAATCTCCAAGGAGGTAAATTTGGTCATATGGCACACCTCGAATATAATATATATATAGATATTCTGTCATCGGGACGGATACGGTGGAAGAACCACATCACAATCGTTCAACTTACAGCCAAGTTTAACTATTGTGCTTTGTTGCCGAATGTTGCATCAAACACAACTGCGTTGACATTGATTCCGGATTTGATCAACAAAGCTAGACAATCAGGCGACAGTGTTCTTCCAATGTCCTGTTACGCTTGCAAACACCAAAGCTTCAGCGGATAAGTTGTCGTCGATTTCTTTGCGAATTGCCATGGCGTCTAAAACGAAGACGCAGTCTTTCATCCATGGCTTGCTTTGGTAGGAGTGTCGATCACGTGTGTGAGAGGCTCATAATCGACGAAAGCTACCCAATAAAATATTCAGTGCAAAGAAAACTGTTGTTTGTTTGTGTCCAGCCTTTCCTCCTCATTGCCTGAATCCATGGTGCCCGATGTTCTGGCCTTTTCTTTACGTCTTGGCATCTGCATATAACAATAAGTTGGAGGTGGCAGGTTGCCATGGTCCTAACATTGGTGGGAGGTGGAAGAGATGGGACCACTGCCACACACCGCTCATCAAACATGTTGGTAAATAATGCGTCGTACTAGGTCTGTATATAATAACATGAATATTAAATAATTTGTTGTTAAGGTATTCATCACACTTACATAATTTACTATGAATTAGCACATATGTGCCAGATGCAATGTCGTCTAAAATTATTATGCTACTAAGTTGATGGCTCTATTGTTTGTTCATGATGACAGTCAACTAAACAAGTTTTGTGAAATTAAGGATTCTTACATGTGAAACAAGATGTTAGATCCTGTTTTATGTAGATTCGTACAGCTGTAATCGACACAGGAAATAACCACATTCGTTGTCCCACATTTGTATCCAGCAAGCCTCCAAATATAATGGATAGTTAAACAGTAATGCATGCTGCTCACTCCAGTATCAACAAACCCAACTGCACACACTTATTAATACATTTGTTTTTGATTGAGTTATCACCATGACAATATTCAACAGTGCAGGGGCAGCAACCCTTCCCGGGATCTGGACACGCTACCACATGGGAAGGAACTTAGCAAATGGAATTCCACATTCGTAAGTGCAGTGTCCTCCACATAACGAGAAACAAACCTGGTGGACAGCAAGTAAACATTATCTACAATGAAACCGTCCAAATTGTATAGCCAGATGGCGCCACATACATTAAAACACCACCACTTTAACACGATTCCGGCGACAATTATGATAGTGGGTGTGTGGAAGAAAGTGGGACGCGGGAGGTTGACCTCAACAAAAGGTGGGAGCCGGGAAGTGGGTTAGTGGGAGGTGGATTCTTAAAATTGGTGGGAGGTTGGCCCCCAAAACAGGAGAGAGATGGGATGATGGCAAGCCAATACAGGTGGGAGGTTAGAGGTTGAGACCCCTGCCACACCATCTCATGCTAGTGTATATACAGCGTACGTCTAAATGATTAGGATTATCGTCGACTAACTGTCTTAGCGGCCCACCAAAGTACGTCTGATCAAGCGAAGCCGTCCAGTCTCAACGGCCCCAGAACTGTGTCTGACGAAGCGTTCAGACACATTTTTAGTCTCAGTGGCCGCCCCCCCAAAAAAAAAAATTAAAACATATGCCCAAGTCGCACTATCAACTTTGTCTCAGCGGCGCAAAACAATTATTCCGATGAAGCGGAACTGTACAGTTTTAGCGGCCCCAGAAAATGTCTGACGAAGAGGATCGCTTCATTAAGCAATATTTTGCCCGAAGAAGCGAAACATTTCAGTCACAGCGACTGGCAAATTTGTTTTAATAAAGCGGAAATCTTCCGTCTCAACGCCTCCTCCCCACCCCGCAGAAAAAAATTGTCTCAGGAAGTGGCCATCAAAATTGTGTTTTGTGAAGCGGAACTCTTTTATCTCATCGGACCCCTACAACATTTTTTTCTCAGCGCGGGGTGTGTGTACGCACCCAACGCACCGCCTCCAGCCGGCGGGCCTAATATATACTTTGTGTGTGCGTACGATGACTATCTGTGTCTGACGACGCGGAACTGTTCAATCTCTGTGGCCGCCCCCCAAAAAAAAATCGCTTCACAATGTTGAAAGATGAAAGCACACGATCCGCGTGGAATTCTTGAAGTTTTACGTGGGTTACTCTACAGATGCAGAGGCGTCCGTCGCCGGAAAAGACTTCCGAAATATGCACGACGAAGCATACGATGGTTCTGCGAACATGATCGGGAAGATTATTGCTTTGGTGCAGACAAATAACACAAAAAGTAGTGTAAACAGTCATGTACTGATTGTGTGAATATACCATGAAAACCCCACACACGGGAGGTCACTGCTCTTGTAAGGCCATTACACCTTTAAATAATAAGGTTTGGCTTTGTAACAAGGAACTACTATATTTGTATGTATGTGTGCGTGCGGGCGAGCGTGTGTGCGACCATGCGTTCGTAGTGCGTACATGCGTAATGCGTGCGTGTGTATCCTGCAGACATTTGGATAACTAGAAATTCTGCCAACTGGTGGTTTTTATTGGACACCCCCGTTTTCCGGGGCTGGATGCACCCATGACACACTGGCACGAAAATCATTCATTGTGACCATATCGCAGATCACATTATGATAGGACCAACTGTGTATTCGTTATTTTAACAAGCACTGGTGTGTAGCTTTAGAGAAAATGCTGTGTAATTGAGGAAACACACATTGACATACGGGATGGATACAAAAGGTGACAGGAGAAGCATATGAGAAGGATGCTGAGACACCATTGAGACGGCCAATTGAATGTTCAGGATCAAACTAGTGAAGTTTTGATGTCATGTTATGGAGTTAGGTGATATTGGCTTTTACTTAAGCGGAGAAGGGGAAAGAAACCAGATTGATTTGGTGGTGCAGGATGTGCGTATTTACAGTGCGACGGGCCGAGGTGAGCTAGACGTAGACAATTACTTGGCAAAGCAACGCAGTTGTCCCCGGAGTATCGGGCTATCGGGCTATTGGGCGGAATTGAGGCACATAGCTGAACCTGGAAATGGCGTTTCATGTCAACCGAGAGCAGGCGATCTTCGTGACTTGGGAAAGGGACCGCTCGGTCACACCGCGCAGAGATACGTCGTCCGTCGTTCGGCGGGACCGCTGCATGGACGTCACCACCCTAGAATGTAGTACTGCATATACAGCGAGAACTCGATGGAGAACATTGTGGCGTCCGCCGTTGATGTACTGTTTATATAGTGATTGTTAGCTGCCGATTGTCCTGAGCATAGGAACTGGGTTATTCAGAGGCTACAGTGTTGTAGATTTCTTTTGACAGACCAAACGCGTCCATGGTTTGGAGTAGCCCTTGTAGTAGACTCGTTTTATTTGTTATGTTACCCGATAGTGAATACAATTCACATGGAAATTCATATGTGTTCGTCCTTTCTATGATTAATCTGCCGCGCTAGATATTACAATATAAATACGAAAAACAAAGACTGTCACCATCGGCTGAAACCGTACGCACATGCACACAACGTAAGGAATCGTGTGTTTCTCTAATTATATATTTTNGTGTGTGTGTGTGTGTGTGTGTGTGTGTGTGTGTGTGTGTGCATACGCGCGCGTTCATTCGTTCGTGCGTGCGTGTGCATTAAATCAACATGTCTTTCATTAAACGTAGTCGCATGTAGTATAGTATAGTTTACCTATTTTGTACTGATCAAGGGAATACAATTACTTATTATCTAAAAACACGTAATACTAACAACTATATGGGTACACTGTATCATTAAGAAATCTCCTCTTCACAACAGGACACACTCTGATATAGTATCTATTTTGAAAGGCTGCATACTAACCATTCTTTATGCGGCGCCAGACAAGAGTGTAACACTTGTACAATGGTTAATCATGCACTGGTCATGGGTGCTTACAAAAACGTCCGCAGTTTTTTCTATATGAATAATTTATCCTGACCAACATTCACACAGTAAGCACAAAGGTCATGCAAACATGTACCATCAAAGGTAGAATGATCAGACATTTTTTTACAGTGCAGTAGTTTAAAGTGTTCCGCATTGATGGGTTGACCCATGTAACATGAATAACTTCAGGCGGCATAAAGCAGGCAGCTGTTTACTCGAGTAAAATTAATATAAATAAAATGCATAACATGCCTCGCGTTGAAATACACAAAAGACGAGGGTGTCACACGCCAACAGTTTTGTTAACAGGAAGATATTTGAAACAAATTGTCACAAAACACTATTGTCCTGTTTCAACTGTATTATCTTGATAACTTATTTAATTGTCACTAACGGTACGTTTTATTTTGAACCTTTTATTTAAAAGATTACACCATCCGACAAGAAATACGTAAAAACAATATATACGACAACTTTGTGATTCTTCATTCGGCGGTATTTCGATATTCATAACTGACTTCTGCTACGGTCTCAGTTTCATCTCGACTTTCTTGAGCGAGTACTTGTTTTTATGCCAGTGATACCAATTGATGCCTTCGCCTTCTGCAGTGTTTGCGCCACCAAGGTACAGACCATTCAAGTTGGAATCATGACAGGCTTTGTACCACCAGGCTCCCTTGTTCCGTTGTGCGCAGTGCAGACGGTGCACGCCATTGTCACGGTCCTTTGTGCTGAACGCCATACCAGCATGGTATGTGAGTGCATCTCCTGCAGCATAAACAATGTCATCAACCCGCGAGAATCGTTCGTTGTGAAAATATAACAGAACACATTATGACAAGATCAACCCTGTATTCGTTATTTTAATGTTAATGCAGTAAAAGGACTAACATGCACAACATCAAGACACACAAACTTGAATGAACGTTGTACCATGTATAACATATACATATCAGTTTGTTAATTTAAAAGAAGCATTTAAAACGTCAGACGGAGCCCGGTCACGCTCGGGTAACCTTTATCTTTACTTTACGAATATCTAGACTCGTTCCTTTTAAAGCGCGGATGATATTACAATCGAGAAAATAAATTTTAGGGAAACTGATTTTCAGCGAACACACAAAACAAACGGAATTCACGGAATCGATGGTTTGAAACGGAATTCACCCTTTTCGAACGTGGTCGCAGAAAACGGACAGAATAAACGGAATCGATGTTTTTTTAAACAGAATTGAACACATCACACTGAAATTCCAATTTATATAAACGACATTACAAATACATGAGTATGTTTTGCTCCACATCGAGGACGAACTGTGGCATATAAACAGCGTGAAGCTGATCTAAGCAAGGAGCATGACACGCGACAGCCACGCACCCTTTTTTGTACAGCACGCACGTACAATTTTAATTTGCGTACAATTAAAACTTGTTTAATATAACTGAAACTATGATAATATTTTTTTAATATAAATTATATAAAATTTGGCAAAGGTTAATTTTATGAGTTAATCTTGTGATTAATAAAGCGCGCAAGCCATATCGCAGCTAGGACAAATTCCCGCTCTCGCCTCTTAGTAGTCTATGCCGACAATTAAAATGCGCACCATAAAACATCAATATATTGTTAGAATTAATTTTTGACCATTAAGACAATTGTTCGGTGACATTTGAATAGTACATCGAATTGTAGAAAGCACATTTCGTACGATCAATGCATGTCATTCTTCAGCACGCAGCAGTAAACGAGTGCCGAAAGTGCTTAAATAGCAAAAAAATTACCTCCCGTTCGTTGTCTACTGTTTGTGCGCAGTAGACAAACCATGGTTTATCCACTGCGCACAATCAGTTTATTCAATAATGCACTAAGTGCTTGATTTATATTAGCATTAACAACAAAAAGAACAAAAGGAACAATACTTATTAAATGTAATGTATCATGATTGAACTCGGGGCCAAACATGGAAGTAAAATTTTTTAAAAGGAATTTTTTTAGAATTAAATGTAATTGGATTGTAATTTGTGTATCAAATTCCCATTTTAAAACTTTCTTAGATTAAAAACAATTACCTTTTTAAGTATTTCAAAGTAAATTTGCCTTTTTTGAAATATAGCGCACATCTACATGATGAATAATACACAACCTAGGAACCACAAGGCAAGGTCTGTACCATGGGCACTTCGAAATAAAGTGGTAGCTGAGCTAAGCAGGTTGGAACAAGAGAACATTATAAGGAAAATAGACCACACTGTCTCCTCCCATGGTGGTGGTGCGGAAAGCGAACAAAACCGTGAGAATCTGTGGAGATATCAAGGTAACCACCAATCCGAATGTTGAACTGGATCATTACCCATTATCCAATGTGGAAGATCTCTACGCGTGACTATTCTACGGTAAAGTGTTCAGTCAACTTGATATATTGCACATATACCAGCAGTTGGTATGTGTGCAATAACCGGAGTATCTCCCGCAGCACTGTTCTTAAAATTCAGATTGCGAAATAGGTTTAGTCTAGTGAAACCTCACATGGCTAAGGACAAGGAACAAAAACAGCAACCACGATCGCAGCGGTGTCAAGCTTAGAGAATTGGTCATTGGGGACCCAAGTCCTGTGCGTAACCATCGTGGCGGTCAAGACAAGTGGATCTCATATATGATCATTACAGGTGGTCGGGACCACTCATGCAGGTCTGTGTTAAGCAGAATAAAATCAGATCCATTTGCCCAGAAACCACAAAGTAGCAATGTAGTTTCAACAACACTGCTTTTACTCATGCAGCGATACGTCGGTAAGGAAGACACAAAATGAAGCAGGAGAATGTTTATCTGTTACGACTCCTATACATGTAATCGTATAGGGAGATTGGACTTATTGGATATTGTCGTGTAACTTTTAAGCTTAAGAGGAAGCAAAATTAGATTTTAGTATGAGACCGTAACGTACAGCTCAACAAAAAGTTAACATGTCTGAGCTCATGTTGGGTCGGATAGCGAACTTCTGCCCAATTATCTCCAGAAGCACACTAGTGAAAATTCTATCTCGATAGAATACGTGTGTCAAAGTCGTTTGTCTCCATTCTCGGTTTCAAGCAACGGGCGCGCACTTTATCGATTTGGCCGAGATTCGCTTGGAACCAGAAGAACGTCCTGAAGATGATTTATACCAATGACTCGGGGCATTCGTGGAATACAGCCTGCTACGAAACAAAGGCTTTGTGGACGACGAAGAATTAACTCCCACATTAGATAACCTTATCGTTCTCACGTGGTTGAGATTAGTTTGAGACTAATGAACTGTTGCGTCGGTTTCACTCTCATGAAAGGCCCATCTTTCACCAATCGATAATAAAACGTGTTTCTTCAGAAGTCTGCAAAGTCATTGCTTCATGTTAATAATGTAGAATTGTATAGCTAAATGATCACGTGTATTGTGCGTGCGTGTGTGCGTTCGCGTCCGCGTATGTGTGTACACATATATGCATAGCTACACACATACGAATAAAACACGTATACGGGTATGCACGTTTTGCGTAATCACCTGCCGATCCGCTGTAAGCACCAAGTGAAAGTCTGTACTTGTGATTTTCGTCGGAAACTGCGAAGTTCGAGTAAACAGCATATTTGGTGGTGCCTTCGAAGTCTTCCAGGTCGATTCGTAATTCGTACTGTTTCTGTGCAGTGACGGCGTGCAGGTAGTCATTGCCTAAAACATATTCAGTTTATCTCTGCAACGTAAACGTTCAACGAAAACAAATTAGCTTTGTCATGCTGCTGCTGCCTGCTTGGGTCTTATATATCGCTCTACTAAAGTGTGAACTATCGTTAGTGCAACATGTTTTTTTAATAATTTTTTTAAAACGTTACTCGGAACTTTAATCGTTGTTGTCACAGTAACGCGCAGTTTTCACATTAAAGGCCCCATACGTTGAAGGAAAACATAAAAAGGCACACACGTGACATGACACCCTGGATAACCTCAAAAGAATGTGTTGTCTTCTGCGTTCAAGCAGCATGATCGATAACATGAAACATCCTGGGTGAAGACGGACGGCCCTTCACAATGACACCGTGTTTTTGGTCATAATTTCATGTGTGATGGTAATTAATTAAACTTTAACACTATACATCAATAAATAAAGGGTAACTGCCTATTCAAAAAAAAAATTTCAATAACCAAAAAGTGGTTACTTGTATGCACAAATAATTTTTCCTTGATATATTTCCATGTACATGAGTTTCGCAATGCTTGCTTGAAAACATGACTCTGACAAATCAAAAAAGACGTACGTACAAATCGGCTGCTATATGTTTTATTACCGTATGCCTAATGTGTCAGTCGAGAAGATCATCCAAGACTAGCGCACCACTTCAAAGGATGAAGAAACTGACGCCATCGACTGAACAGTTATGTCGAAACGCTACTTACGTCCTCGCGGAGGCAGCCGTGGGCATTCGTCAAGTGGTTGGCCCATCGGGCCGCAAGTCACGTGGTGCTCAAATGAGTAGTTTGTGAATACTTATTGTTGTAATGTACGAAGTCAGTTTAATAAAACAGTTACGCACTGTTATTAAAATTGTTAGATATGGATAACTTGTGAATATCTGTATGGTATTGTATATGGAGCAGAAGCAATTTCACCAAAGCTAAATAACAAATTTGTACAAATGCGCTAGCATGCCGTAGTAGATACAATAGATAGGCTAATATTTTTCGCGAAATTATTCTCAAACGAGACCAGCCAAAAAAATTCGATTGGATGAGGAACCAAAATCGACAAAATATATTCCTTCTAGTCGATATCTGTTTTATTGTGAAACACGTTTCAAGTAGAATGTCGAATTGTGCAGCTAATTTTTGTTTCAATGTGAACTTCTGCTCGTTAGTGTTTATCGTTGTGCAGAATTAGTGAAATCATCGGTTCTTTCTTTTCTTGCTATACCAACAGTTTGATTGGATGTAGTATTAATCATTCACTCACCAAGCCAGAATTCGCGAGAAACGTCGCCGAATCCTTCCTTGTAGCTGGCCCAGTCGCGGTAGAAGTCGACGGAGCCGTCCTGTCGTCGCTGGAACACCTACACGTGACAGCGAACACCTACACGTGACAACGAACACTATCGCGTGAGAACGAACACGTACACGTGACAGTTAACACTTATAGGAAATGATCACTACATCCTCTGCGCCAACTTCCGAGCAAGGATCTGCACGCCAAGCCTAGTGCAGAACCAAGACTTGCCATCACATAAGGACCGCGGGTGGACATTTGATGACGATGATGATAATTATGATGATGATGATGATGATGATGCAGACGTTGTAATTGACTGGATGTCTTAACCATCTGCTCCAGACAGTAATGAACGCGCTTAGTGCACATTCAAAAAGCAAATGACAAATCACGAGTGTCTCTTGGACTAAAGTGTAGGATTGAACATTGTATTATGTAAGTGAATGCAGGAGTTCATCCTTTCAGCGCAAATCTGACCTACATAAATTCACCATACTGAATATAATTTAGCCAGGTTTGTTTATAGAATATAGATAATACGCCTTAAGCGGATACTAACTACGACGCCATGATATCAAAACTATAAATGTGACCGCCTTACCAGCCAACCGCCGCCATCTGTCGTCATATCGCAATAGACCTTAATGGTCTTATTGGCCGCGACCAGACGGATGTCGTAGACGCCACTCAACGAGTATCCTTCCCTCTTCAGGTCAGCGCAGTCGGTGGCAGACGGGCTTCCTGTCGTAGCTGACGTTGTACATGCACACGTCTTGTTCAAGTCCCGTAGATCTGCATTTTTTTAATGAAATACATTTTCATCAGATTATCAAATCTACCAAAACTCGACCGACCGACCGACCGACCGACCGACCGACCGACCGACCGACCGACCGACCGACCGACCGACCGACCGACCGACCGACCCACCGACCGACCCACCGACCGACCGACCCACCGACCGACCCACCGACTTACCAGTAAGAAAAATTTCAATCATACCTTCCTCAAGTGTAGATATTTTTTCTTTCATCGTGTTTTCCAGCTTAATCACATATTCCTGTTGAGCCATTGTTCCATTGAGCCATTGAACTGTTGTTGCAGCTGTTCAATTGAGTCTTGGTGTAGTTTCTCCTGTTCCTCCAGTGAGTCTAGATACTGCTGGTGCTGCCGTTCCAGCCGTTCCTCGGTGTTCTGCAGGCGAGACACCATTGCAGCCAACGCACCGACGTCGTTGTCGTTATCGTCATCAGAGCAATATTTCGTGGTACATTGTGACACGGTTGGTGTTAAATGAACGATGCACACGATAACACACACTGCCAGGAGACGTGTTGTTTGTGAAAACATGACGGTGGGTAGAAGCTCGAGTTATGAACACCGCAGACGTTCACTCAGTTGTCGCGGTCTCGGACTCAGATCGAACTTCCTGTTGCAGGGTTCGTAGCTAAACCCTTCTTCAGAATGTTGTCAAAGCTGTTACTCTCAGGTGGAATCGTCACAAGCAAGACTATATGTGCAAACGTATGCAGCGTACCGATTGGAAACCCATTATCATAGACGGCGGTCTATGCAACAATGATTAGCAGTTACTAAACGTTTATTGTTTTACAAAAAAGGACAATAAGGATATCTTAAGGCATATCATCAAGACGAGATAAATAAGTACGGGCTGCGTTTTAGTTCGGATGACAGACTATATATATGGTGATTGAATATTTGTATTGAGTATATATTGTGTCTTTTTCACTCAATAATGTTTCTGTAAATGCGTTGGATTCGTGCAACACATATTTGCGTAAAATACTATAGGTTCCGATACACATAACAACTGGGTCATTGAGGTTACGGTTGAGTACACATCCAACGCATTCGGTCGTTTTCAACGAACCGTGTCGACGAACCCGCACCAGTGTGTACAAGTACCAGTGTGTACACGTACCAGTGTGTACACGTACCAGTGTGTACACGTACCAGTGTGTACAAGTAGCGTTGTATTTACAAACGAACGAGGTTTCGGAGGGTCAACCCATTTAAATGGCGATCACATACTAAGAGTGTACGACACATTACACGAAACATTGATATTGCAGGTTGCCTAATGGCTGTATTTCAATGACAATTAGTACTAGTGAAAGACTAAAGATAAAGTAATGCTTTTCAACAGATCTCGGCTAACAGAGAATAGTCGTTGAGATGTAACCATAGATAATTGTGTTTATTGCCATATAAATTTCAATAATTTAAACAGTTTATATTTTGTTATGCATGGACGACTGCGAACCTAAGAACTAAACAGCGAACCTCTGATTCGTATCTCTGTCTCTCCAGACAGGAGTATAAACACCTTGCATTAGCACAGCCGAACTAGACATGTTCGAATCGATACGTTCGATCAAAGCTACAATGACATACGCATTGTCTTTGTATTCTCTGTGTGAATAATGCAATACTACCGGCATTCTTAGTGAATGTCATTCCCGACTCATTTATGGCTAAGATATATAAATAGTGTTACACGTACTACAACTGGGTAGCGTAACATAGGTCAAAGGGGCCCCATGATGTAATACGCCCTCATCACGTACGCAAAATAAAACTTTGAAAGTTCAGCAACAGAAAGAAAGCTCAGCAACACGAGAGAGACTTTATGAGATTACTGTTTTTGTTATATTTGATATACAGTTTGATCTAATATTTCGCCAGTTGTGAAACTGGTGCAACTCACTACATAACGGTGTAAATAATACATAATAACGAGAGTAGTAAAGGGAAGGTAATGACCGAACAAAAGAGGGGACCAGTAAGGAGGGTCGCTGTGACTTCCGGTCGCAGAGCCTTCTGGGTATCCTGAGCGCCCCCTAGCGGCGACCAGTAACCGTAGAGCGCCCCCTGGTGACTGGAGGTAACCATAACTATCGTAACCCCAACTTTTTGACGTGGCGAGTTAACCCTAACCCTAACCCTTGTCGACTGGAGCTAACCCTAACCATCGTAACCCCAACTTTTTGACGTGGCGAGCTAACCCTAGCCCTAACCCTTGTAGACTGGAGCTAACCATAACTGTCTTAACCCCAGCCTATAGACGTTTGCGGTGAACCCTGACGGAGTGATCCATACGCAGCAATTAAGAATCGTCTGTTGTAACCCCTGACCTTAACCCTAACGGAGTGACCCCCACTCCGACCCCAAATGGTGAGCTAATAACTCTAACTCTAATTTTAACTCGACTCCCTAACGATTGGAGCTCGTTGTCGCCCGCGTTACCCTAACCGTCTATGAGACCGGGAGAGAGGGGGGTGCGTGGGCGGTGGTGGCTGCATTCGTGAAAGACTAAGGCATAGGCGAGATATAGGGGTTCAACTTAACACCACATACAATGAAAACTTCGCTATATAATGTTATGATGTGATATGTATTGCATAGCGTAAATGTGTGACTACATTTTTACCGCTGTATGTATGGACATCTGACCGCTATTTTTTTAATCTATTAGCAGAGTGAAATGTGGTCATATTTTTGTTCGTTGTTACAAATCGTAAAGTAAAGCAGGTCCTCCTTCACAGCCGCCCACTGTTGACGATGGGAGCTGAAAACCAGAGCGAAAGTCACATAAAAACCGAGTCTTTGTTAACGGTACAGTCAAGAATTTGTTTTTAAAACAACACATGCTTGTATTAATAAGCTAAGGGAAACCCGAGAACAACGAAAGGCGTACTTTCGACCCGGCTCGCTAGCGAAGTCGACTTGATGGTTTTTTATCACTAGGCTGGTAGCAGCCGACTAGCAGGCGTGTAGAATTAGGTCACGCACAGACGATATCAGTGACCAGACGACCCGGCTCGGCTCGTGTGTTTTATGAGTAGCCCGCTAGGCCAGCAGCAGCCGCCTAACAAGGGTGTGGAAGTAGGCCACGCACAGACGATAACAGTGACCCGACGACCCAGTCCGACTCGTGTGTTATTTATGAGTAGACGTCTAGCAACCGGCTAGCGGGCGTTATGAAATAGGCCACAGTAGCATAAAAGATGTTTCTCAAAGTTAAACTATGTGTTATATAGATACGTTTTAAAAGCTTTTTAAAAAGCGTTCGTTACATAGGAGTATATGAGTTACCATTCGTGCAAACAACGACACATATTATGTACTTACGAACGATGTAGCAGCAGGGTCAATGCATCCCCGAGTTCGATGTAGACGACCAGCAGATCGGAGCATAACGCAACGTTAGACGGCATCATGACGCTAGGAACAACAACACCGACGACAGCGACGATAGCAACAGAATGACGGTAAGTGTATACAGAAATACCTATTCTGAACAGCAGCCTTATATAGCAAACGTTAAACAATGGAGACAGCTGACATAAGCCACAATAATACAATAATACAATAACAAATTTGTCAAGGTCAGAAAGTAATGCGAAAAGAAACGCCAGACAACTGCTAGGACACTATAATAATAACATTTATCAAACTAGAATGCGAAAAACAACTCCCAGACACGCGACGTAACCCACTAGAACAATAAAGCAATCCCTCACAACGAAAAACATATTCGTTAAGCTTGTCAAAGAAGTGTCAGAGAACCCAGAATCTCATTTATCACGCGTAAAAAACCAAGTCACTGCGTCCTAGACGAACGTTGCATAAAATTCCAGACACTCGACGCAGACCACTAGAACAATAAGCAATACCTCACAGCGATAAGCCTGTCAGAGAAGTGTCAACTATCCAACGCTGAATCCGAAATCCCATTTATCACGCGTAAAAAACCAAGTCACTGCGTGCTAGACGAACGTTGTATTATCACTCGTATTAAATACAGTGCATATAATATTGAACAACATAAGTCAGAATGAGTCGTCACTTCAGAGGAGGAAACAGTTTCCTATCTAACTTCTACGTATGCAGCATACATGCATGGGGTCACGCTTTTAACACGGTTGAAGCTGCGTACCAGTATAGGAAATGCGTCTTTTATGGTGATATGGAGACGGCGGAAAAGATGCTAGCCACACGAACCGGACTACAGGCGAAATACCTTAGCAAGACTATTCGAGAGAAGGAGCATTTACGTGCACAATGGAACAAACAGAGACGAGCTGTAATGATCGCGTTAGTTGCGATTAAATTTCGCGAAACGACACTCCGCAAACGATTGTTAAACACACATCCATCGCCGTTAAAGGAATGCGTGAGAAGCAGGGAAGTATTCTGGAGCATGCTCACCTACACTGGACAGCCTGGACAGAACGTATTGGGTCAGATACTCATGAATTGTCGTGAGTTCATTCGAAAAAACCAGGCGACGGGAATGTGTGCACAACAACAACGCCCAGACGATAGCAATGCGCGACGATAGCGCAACGCATACCAACGCCCACAGCTGGCGAGATAAGGAAAGGCGCGTCAAACGATCGCCTCGCTATATAAGGGAGTCAGTGTTTCAACGGTCATATCCACTCGCATTCTCGATCGACTATTCTCTCGTTTCACGCTCGAAACCCGTCACTATGGCTGCACAGAAGTTCATCGACGAGCAGGCACAGATGATGAATCTATCACGTCTACAGACTTGTCCCACGCAGGATAAATATGTAGTTTAAGCATCGTGTCCACACTGTCCCATAGGCGTCCAGCGGCATAACAAAGGCTACTATTGTCCAGTTCACCAATGGCAGAGAGGTCCCGTGTAAAGGTTCGCCCTGCGTCTCCTCCTACAGGATTGGGTCGGAACTGAAACGTGGATAACTGCATTCGATGAAATGGCAGCAAAAGCACTGGGTTTCACCGCCGCCAGCTACGTCGCTATGACGTCAGACGAAGAGCGGTCCGCTTCGTTTTCGGTGCTGAGTGGGACCCGTGTCATGGTGACCATTAAAAAACGCATAAAGAACGACTATGTCAACTACACTGTGTCAGAGCTGGAAGTGCTAGACGAAGCATTCTCTTTGTAGGAGGAAGACAAAGAGAATGCTACCGTCGACACCAGCACTGACATCAGCACAGGTCCCAATGAAATAACTATGAATGAAAAGGTGCAGGAGTGGTTAGATGCGTATGAAGACCGTGCTCTATTACCATCCACGCCATCCATAAATTCCTCTACCGAGCCGACTCTGTTTATAGCAGACGAGCATACTGCTGTAAGTAACGATGCAGCTAATGTCATAAGCATCAGAAGTAGTAGTAGTAGTAGTAGTAGTAGTAGTAGTAGTAGTAGTAGTAGTAGTAGTAACAGTGGCAACGATCATGATATACAGGAGACGGAAATGAACATAGATAGAATTTGGAATCGTGCGGAAGCAATGATGAATCAAAATACCTTCAACGCGGAGGTAGACGCAGCGTGCGTTCGTTATGCATGTAACGAGGTGGTTCGTATATTAGATCTATCGGAAGATGAGTATTACGTACCGTCTTCCGGTCTTATCATGCACATCTTGCGTTGGGTTGTAATAGCGTTGGAGGAGAGGTTTGGGAAAATGCAATGGACGCTCGATACGGCAGACACGTTCAGAGTGACCATAGCCAGTCGATATGCAGGTAAGAACGATGTTGCTTACAGTGATTAAACAGGTGTGTATTTTGTTGTCCTGTCTATAGATACATAACGGTCTCAGTCCGTTACGCGAGGCGTACGATAACGACAGAGACGACGAAGGCGGAAACGGCAACGACAACGATTCGCATACGCAAACGCATCATGCCGCCGTTAGCGGATAACGACCTGCGATTGGTACTCAACAAAATGCGCCGGACGTTCACAGCAGCAGCACCAGCAACACCAATGCCACCACCACCACCCCCACCACCGTCGACGATGCCACCACCACTGCCGTTGTCACTGCCGTTGTCATCAACAACGTTCGGACCACCATCACCAACATCAACATTCGGATTTAGTCCGGCGACGCCGCCACCATCATCGCCGTCACCATCATCGTCGCCGTCGTCGTCGGCGTCCTCGTCATCGTCCTCGCAGCCATCGTCCTCGCAGCCATCGTCCTCGCAGCCATCCGACACGCAGATGCCAAGTTGCTCAAGTGACTGTTATTGTCAGATACATCCAATTCCGAACATGATAAACACGACAGCAGCGAACATTATGCTTACAGAAGCGATAACTCATCACATTATGCATAGAACAATTCACACACCTCTGACAGTAGCCGAAGCCACTGTCAACATATGTGCCGAAGCAAGCGCGATGCTACTGTCAGAGGAAACGCAGACATTTCTAATTCAAGAAGTGGCGTGTATCAATCCTTGGCTGCTCTGAACACACACACACACACACACACACACACACANCACACACACACACACAATGTAGACTTAGTAATTGTTATTAGTGTCTTTAATCGTATATAGCATGTTATTGGTGTCTTGAATCTTATATATTGTTATTGTCTTTAATCATTAGTTGTAGACTAAGTAAGTAGTAATTGTTATTAGTGACTTGAATCTTATATATTGTTATTTTTAGACTAAGTAAGTAGTAATAGTTATTAGTGTCTGTAATCTTATATTTTAATCTTATATATATCATTATTTTCTTTAAACTTATATATCATTAATGTCTTGTTGTGATGTATTTTGTATTGTGTCAATACATTTCATTTTTCTTTATTCTCTTGTATTTTGTCTATGAAATATGTATATAGTATTCTTTATGTATGAAGAGACCGACTTCTATATATATAATTCATTATTCATACACGTGACCTATGTCGTGGTGTAAAAACCCAAAAGTCAATTCTTCCATCATACTAGCCTCTGGCGTGACGGTAAACGTTCGCAAGCTACTGGTCACTGTCGCGGTATTAACAAACCCACAAACCACCATCGTATATCATCATCTTATATATAGAGAAGTCTATCTTTTCATACCAGTACAGTATATATATATATATATATATATATCATACACAACATATGTATTCTATTTAATAAAAAAGTATCAAAATGGAATGGAACGTGTTGTATCATCATTGTTATATTATTATTCCTACGAGTGACACCCCTCTGCCATAGTTGAAAGGGAACCCGTAGTCGATTATAGTGGACAATAGTAGCCATTGCCACAGGAACGCGTCTTATCATACATTACCCCACACGCATACATTGACGTCTTATTAGTAAATATAGAAATACCCCCCATCACCCCACCACCCCGCACGCACTATATAGATGTACTGAGGGCCCATCCCCTCTCAGCTGTAGACGCAGTCATCGTCATGAAAAGACATCAATGTCGTCACTGTGGGCTCGCCTTCGACATGTGTGCAGAACTACAACGTCACTTGCAGAGTCATCACTCGATGCCATCTTGGGACCTTCATTCGTACTCGGTGGCACCACAAGCAGTGGTGCCACCTAGCGATTACGCAAAGAGAGCGAAATACGTGTGCGAGAAATGTGGTGCCACCTTCGGGAGATTGGACAACCTACAGCGTCACGTAACGTCGGTATGTAGTAGTAGTAGAAGACACACCACCGACTACACGTGTAAGAAATGTGGACGAAAGTTCGAAAGACGTGAACATCTGACAAGACACACACGAACCGCGTGTACCGATGTCACCGAGCCACCATTACCAAAGAGATTAAAAAAGGTAGACACTACCCCACCCCACCACCCACTCGTTACCGACGAAGATCCTATAGAACCACCCGACCGACTTCCCCTCCCTGACACTCTGTCGACGGAACTGCTAGATGTCGTTCGTGCGCACTGGTCGATTATAATCACCCGCCTATCGAGAGGTCCCCTCCAGTGCAGGTACGATTACAAATTAACCACGCTAGACACGACCGTCCTAGAGGCTCCTTTGAAGATCATGTTCCAGGAACAGACCAACGCGTTCAAGATTAACCTCAGTTACGGGTTCGTTCTGAGAAACAAGAACACGGTGAATACAAGTACTATCATTCCTCGTGTAATTACTGTGGACGCTACCTGGACGAACCCAGTCTCATCACCAACAGCAAGGACTTTGATGACTTTTTCGAACGCATCCAAGAAACCGACGTCTTGCAATGGGCCATCAATCAAAGACTGGATTCTGCGTGGGTGTGCGAACTCGTGACGAATGTCACTGTCTTCGTCAACCGCATCATCGATCATCCGATAGGATGTGTACAGGCGACCCCCCTTCCGGTCTACATCAAGAAGAAGAAAAGCGTCATCGGTCTGGAAACGGAGCCCAACCATCACAATAGGTATAATGATAACCTGTGTCTCTTCCGATGTCTGGCCCTGCATCGAGGATGCGATCTATATCGATTGGAACCGGCTGGGAAGACGCTGTACGAGACATACGATCGAGACAATGTACCCATAGAAGAATTTGCCGGGGTCACGTTGGATGACCTCTATCGCGTAGAGACCACGTTCCAAACGAACGTGTGCGTGTACATGCTTGTCAAACCGGATGCAGAAGATGACAAGTCGACCGCCGAACTGGTCCGTCGACGATCGTTATGCAAGTACCCCGAAACAATGTATCTCAACCTTCACGAGACACATTTTTCATTCATTCAGGATATACGCATGTACTGTCACTCGTATCGATGTCGGAAGTGCGGTGACTCGTATGGAAAGACACATGGACGCTACGTCAACACGAGCGCACGTGTACGGGGGGTTTACGTCGAGTCTATCCTGGAGGCGTGTACCATTCGACTCCATCTGTGTTCGAACGTCTGGACGACGAGAACATTCGTGTGGCTGAATAGTTGCGCTACTATCCGTATCGAGCCACCTTTGACTTCGAGTGTTGGTTCGATACGGAACAACTTCCGTCGGACAGTGACAAGGTCCACTGGGTGGAGCGTTACGTCCCACTGAGCGTGAGCGTGGCATCCAACGTGCCCGGCCACGAGCGAGTGCAGTGTCTCCTCACGGATGGAGACACCAACAAGTTGGTGAGCGCCATGATGGATATATTACGAGCGATGAGTGACGCTGCGTACGATAAGATCAAACACTCGTACGAGGATGTCTTGGAACAACTCGCAGAGGCACTGACGAACTGGGACGAATGGGAGGAGACTGCACGATTAGCCGTCGACAAGGAATCTCGTCCGGCGACCAATCCATACAAAAAGCTGATGGGACAACTTTATGGATGGATGCATCAGTTACCCGTAATCGGGTTCAATTCGGGTAAGTATGATCTCAATGCCATCAAACAGTTCCTCATACCCTACTTCCTGTCCACGTCAAAGACAGAAGAACAAGAAGAACAAGAGGAGGAGGAATAACAAGACGACAAAGAGAAAGAAGAAAATGATGGTATCGGGTCCTTTTTCGTCATCAAACGCAACAACACTTTCATGTGTC
>SDWI01002739.1:15580-28128 GCA_009193005.1 Lamellibrachia luymesi
GCACATATTTGCTTAAATATATCCGATGAATTCAACAAAACTGCCGTAAGTAACATTGTAGTACAACATTTTTTCTTGAAACACAGGATATCCAGCACGCATCTATTTTAGGTACAACACGGAACCGAACGGCTTTCGTGACTATAGGAATGCTATCAGTATACTGACGTACACCCCGACACTTTACGACGACAATACCATTCTGACGTGTGTCGCTACAAAACACAATCATCGACTCCCAGAGTTAACCAGCGTCACGCTTGATGTCTTCTGTGAGTACGTTCATAAATACATAGTTTCATCACAATCCAAATTTTCGAATTTTCCTTTGGAAACAGTCAATATCATATTATCAATAATTTACAAAACAAAACTCCTCACGACAAAGGACTTCTTCAACTACAGTTAAGTACTGTGCCGAGCGATTAGCTAACCATATTTAAATAATCAACTCATTATGAAGCATATGAAACGTGGAGGTATCCTCTTTGAATTATTAAAAACTGAATTTCGTATTTTGTTTGGACTGGTTTATCAGATATCCGAGCGCCCAAACTGATGATTTGCCCAGAAAATGTTACAATTGTGGCTGATGGGAAACAAGTAAACGTGTCATGGCCGGTACCCATATTCTACGATGTCCAAGGATCCGATATAAAGGTCACTTCAACATTCGGCACTAACACAACGACGCTGAGCTGGGGCGAACAAAGAGTCGAATACAAAGCTACGAACACGTACAACAACCGTACAACGTTTTGCATGTTCCACATCGATGTCTTCCGTAAGTCATATTGTTTGTATTGAAAAGTATGCAACAATCGTAGTCTTTACAAAATCGTATTACAAGGATACGCAATACCGCGGATTTTACAAATGTATTTATACAGTTCCTTCACCTCAAACTATTTGTAGCTACAGTAATCGTTCGTTTTGTATTACCACCTATCAGATGTGCTGTTCTGCTAATTCACATTTTCACTGGCTAAGTATTGGTAGAATTAAAATGCTTGTTTGGTGTAATATGTTTGGTGTAATATGTTTGGTGTAATATGTTTGGTGTAATATGTTTCGATGTTTTCCGTAAGTCATATTGTTTGCATCAAAATGTAGGCGTGCATCAAGCATAGACTATGCAAAGTTATATCACACTCATATGCAATACCGCAGATTTGACAAATGTTTTTATACAGTCACTCCACCTGATATTCTTCAAGGTACTTCTAGCAATAATGATCCATCGTACTTTGTAGTACCACCTATCAAATGTGCCGTTCCACTAATTCATATTTTCATTGACTACAGGTTTGCAGACATAGCATGCTAGTTATATATAATATGTTTCACTAGTATCAGTATATCTTCTTCTTCTTTACGTGTATAAATTAGTTGCGTATATATAGCATTAAACACTTGTATAATTTGTCGTTCTGTAGCGCCATTGGATCACCCCTTAATCGTTGGTCATCACAATGGGTCAGTGGTCAACGCTGAAGTAGGTGTTCCTCTGACACTAACGTGTCGCGCTGACCACGGCAAGCCGCCATTTCTACTGACGTGGACGAAGAAGGCGTTGAGTACTGCAGCCATCGCAATGACCTCCAGGTGAGACGACTGTTTGACAAACAGGGACGTATTGAAGACGTCATGAAAAACTTCTTCCTGGACTTGAATCAGTATTTCAACAAACATATTCTAGTACTTACTGTGATCAAAACAGGACAGTGAAAGGTGTCATAGCAGCGTCAGTTGTGCCGAAGGTGAACACAAAATTGCCCCGATACAAACATCGCATTCTTCCAGTGGCTTTCCTTGGTTTGGCATTGGAGCTGCTTGCCTTTGAATATTTGCCTTGCAATTTGTCCTTGCAATTTGTTCTTGCTGTTTGATGGTAATGTTCAATGTGCATGTGAACCCATTTGCTTAAATCTACCAGATGAATTAAAAACAATTACCGCGATTAGCATTTAGTACGGAAAATCTTTCTGGAAACACAGGATATCCTGCCCGCATCTGTTTTAGGTACAACACGGAACCGAACGGCTTCCGTGACTATAGCAATTCTATCAGTATGTTGACGTACACCCCGACACTTTACGACGACAATACCATTCTGACGTGTGTCGCTACAAAACACAATCATCGACGCCCGGAGTTAACCAGCGTCACGCTTGATGTCTTCTGTGAGTACGTTCATAAAAACACAGTTTCACCGGTGACAAAACTTTCGAATGTTCCCTTGGAAACAGTCGATATCATAGTATCAATAATTTACAAAACTCCTCAAAACAAGAGAATTCTTCAACAATAGTAAGTACTGTGTCGAGCGATCAGTTAACATTATTTAAATAATCATCTCATTATGAAGCATACGAAACGGGGAAGTATCCTCTTTAGTATATTCAAAACCGAATTGTCTTATTTTGTTTGGACTGGTTTATCAGATTCCCGGGCGGCCGAACTGATGAGGTGCCCTGAAAATGTTACAATTGTGGCTGATGGGGAACAAATGAACGTGTCATGGCCGGATCCAATATTCTACGATGCCCAAGGATCCGATATAAAGGTCACGTCAACATTCGGGACGAACAGAACGGCACTGAGCTGGGGCGAACACAGAGTCGAATACACTGCTACAAACACGTACAACAACCGTACAACGTTTTGCGTGTTCCACATCGATGTCTTCCGTAAGTCATATCGTTTACATGGAAAATGTATGCATGCGTCAATCACAGTTTAAAAACAATTGTATTACACCGATATATAATACCGCGGATATGACAAATGTAGTTATACATTTCTTTCACCTCAAGCAATGTCTAGCTACAGTTACCTTTTGTGTTTTGTATTACCATCTATGAAATGTGTTGTTCCACTAATTCACATTTTCAATGGTTACGTATTAGTATAAATAAAAGGCTAGTTTGGTGTAATATGTTTCGATGTTTTCAGACATTCATATTGTTTGCATGGAAAATATATGCATGCGTCATCTCATAATCAACATAAAATTATATTACACCGATATGCAATACCGCGGATTTGACAAATGTATTTATGCAGTTCCGTCACATGATATACTTCAAGATACTTCTCACTACAGTGATCGTTTGTTACTTCTAATACCACTAATCATATGTGCTGTTCCACTAATTCACATTTTCATTGACCACGTATTTGTAGAATAACATGATAGTTCGGTATAATATGTTTCACCAGTATCTGTATATTATCTGATGTATGCGTATATAAATAATTGTATACATACTATTAAACACATATATAATGTGTCTTTCTGTAGCGCCGTTGGATCACCCCTTAATAGTTGGTCATCACAATATATCAGTGGTCATCGCCGAAGTAGGTGTTCCTCTGACATTAACGTGTCGCGCTGACCACGGCAAGCCGCCATTTCTACTGACGTGGACGAAGAAACCGTTGAGTACTGCAGCCAGGAACATCACTCGTGCCGCCAGGTGAGACGGCTGTTTGACAATAGAGACGTTTTGAAATACATAATAATAACATCTTACGTAGGATTTCACAATCATGGTTCCTTCCGTTAGCGTCATAAAAAGCTTCTTCCTAAACTAGAATCAGCATTTTAGCAAATATATTCTAGCATTAATATGATCAAAGCATGCCAATGAAAAGGAGTCATAGCAGCGTCAGTTGTGCCGAAGGTGAACACAACAATGCCCCGATGCGAAAATAGCTTTCTTCCAGTTTCTTTCCTTGGTTTGGACTTGGAGCTTGCCTTTGAAATGTGGCCTTGCAAATTACCCTTGAAGTTTGCTCTTACTGCTTGATGGAATTGTTCAATGTGTCTGTGCACCCATTTTCTTAAATCTACCCGAAGAATTCAACAACATAGTCGTGAGTAACATTATATGATGTAACAACTTCATGAAAACACAGGATATCCAACAAGCATCTCTTTTAGGTATAACACGGAACCGAATGGCTTCCGTGACTATTTGAATGCTATCAGTATGCTGACGTACACCCCGAACCTTTACGACGACAATACCATTCTGACGTGTGTCGCTACAAAACACAATCATCGACGCTCGGAGTTAACCAGCGTCACGCTTGATGTCTTCTGTGAGTATTTTCATCAATACACAATATGATTGAAATAAAAACTTTCGGTTGTTTCCTTGGAAACAGTCAGTATCATATTTTAGATGATTTACAAAACTCGTCACAAAAAGGGACTTCTTCGACAGCAGTAAGGACTTTGCCGAGCGATCAGTTAACCATATTTAAATAATCAGCACTTCATGAGCCATATGAAACGTGGAATTATCCTCTTTGGTATATTCACAACATAATTTCGTATTTTATTTGGACTGATTGATCAGATTGCCGGGCCCCCCAACTGGTAATGTGCCCAGAAAATGTTACAATTGTGGCTGATGGGGAACGAACGAACGTGTCATGGCCGGAACCAATATTCTACGATGCCCAAGGCTCAGATATAAAGGTCACTTCAACTTACGGCACGAACACAACGACGCTGAGCTGGGGCGAACAAAGAGTCGAATACACAGCTACGAACACGTACAACAACCGTACAACGTTTTGTGTGTTCCACATCGATGTTTTCCGTAAGTCATATTGTTTGCATGAAAATATACGCATGCGTCAATCATACACTATACCAAGTTATATTACACCGATATGCAATACCGCTGATTTTACAAATGTATTTATACAGTTCCGTCACCTGATAATCTTCAAGGTTCTTCTAGCTACAGTGATCGTTCGTATTTTATACTACCACCTATCAATTGTGCCGTTCCACTAATTCGCATTTTCATTGACTACGTATTTGTAGAAATAACATACTAGTTATGTATAATATGTTTTAATATCAGAATATCTTCTGATTTTACGTATATAAATAGTTATGTTACTTGTGTATATATAACATAAAACACAGGTATAATTTATCTTATTGTAGCGCCGTTGGATCACCCCTTAATCGTTCGTCATCACAATGAGTCAGTGGTTATCGCCGAAGTAGGTGTTCCTCTGACACTAACGTGTCGCGCTGACCTCGGCAAGCCGCCATTTCTACTGACGTGGACGAAGAAGGCGTTGAGTACTGCAGACTGGAAAATCACAATGGGCGCCAGGTGAGACGACCGTTTGATAAAAAGAGACGTTTTGAAATACATACTAATAACAACTTGATTTTGATTTCCAAATCATGGTTCCTTCCTTTAGCGTCATAGAAAGCTTCTCACTAAACTTGAATCAGTATTTCAACAAACATATTGTCATAGCAGCGTCAGTTGTGCAGAAAGTGAACACAACATTGCCCCGATACGAACATCGCATTCTTCCAGTGGCTTTCCTTGGTTTGGTCCTGGATCTTGCCTTTGAAATTTGGCGTTGCACTGTTTCCTTGCAGTCTGCTCTTGCTGTTTGATGGTATTGTTCAATGTGTCTGTGCACCCATTTGCTTAAATCTACCCGATGAATTCAACAAAACTGCCACGAGTAACACTGTAGTATGGAACTTCTTTCTGGAAACACAGGATGTCCAGCACGCATCTGTTTTAGGTACAACACTGAACCTAACGGCTTCCGTGACTATTTGAATGCTATCAGTGTGCTGGCGTACACCCCGACACTTTACGACGACAGTACTATTCTGACGTGTGTCGCTACAAAACACAATCATCGACTCCCAGAGTTAACCAGCGTCACGCTTGATGTCTTCTGTGAGTACGTTCATCAATGCACAGTTTCATCGGAAACCAAACTTTCGAATTTTCCCTTGGAAACAATCAATAAAATATTAGCAATAATTTAAAAACACTCCTCACAACAAGGGACTTCTTCGACAACAGTACACTGACTTTGCCTAGCAATCAGTTCACCGTATTTAAATAATCATCGCATTATGAAGCATATAAAACACGGAGGTGTCCTCTTTGGTATAATGAAAACTGAATTTCGTATTTTGTTTGGACTGGTTTATCAGATTCCCAGGCGCCAAAACTGATGATGTGCCCAGAAAATTTTACAATTTTGGCTGATGGCGAACAAGTAAATGTGTCATGGCCGGAACCAATATTCTACGATGCCCAAGGATCCGATATAAAGCTCACGTCAACATTCGGTAGGAATAGAACGGCACTGAGCTGGGGCGAACACAGAGTCGAATACACTGCTACGAACACGTACAACAACCGTACAACGTTTTGTGTGTTCCACATCAATGTCTTCCGTAAGTCATATTGTTTGCATGGAAAATATGTGCATGTGTCAATCATAGTCTTTACAAAATTGTGTTACACCAATATGCAATACCGCGGATACGACAAATGTATTTATAGATTTCCTTCACCTCAAGCTATTTCTAGCCACAGTTATCGTTCGTTTTTTGTATTACCACCTATCAATTGTGCCGTTCCACTAACACACATCTTTACTGGCTACGTATTTGTAGATATAAAAGGCTAGTTTAGTGTTATATGTTTCCATGTTTTTCATAAGTCATATTGTTTCATGGAAAATGTACGCATGCGACATTCATAGTTTATGTAAAATTATATTACCCCGATATGCAATACCGCGGATTTGACAAATGTATTTATACAGTTCCGTCACCTGATATCGTTCAAGATACTTCTCACTACAGTGGTCGTTCGTTTCTTTTACTATCACCTATCAAATGTGCCGTTCCAATAACTCACACTTTCATTTACTTTGTACAAATAACAATAGTTCGGTATAATGTATTTTAAAATATCAGCATATTATCTGATTTTTGCGTAAATAAATAATTGTACATATACTATTAAACACAGATATAACAAATATATGTAGTTATACATTTCTTTCACCTCAAGCAATTTCTAGCTACAGTTATCGGTTGTTTTTTGTATTACCACCTATCATATATGTTATTCCACTAATTCACATTTTCAATGGTTACGTATTTTACAAATGTATTGATACAGTTCCTTCACCTGATATTCTTCAAAATAATTCTACCTACAGTGATCGTTCACTTTGTACTACCATCTATCAAATGTGCCGTTCCACTCATTCACATTTACATTTACTACGTATTTTGTAGAAATAATATGCTCGTTCGGCATAATAGGTTTCACCAGTATATCAGAAGATCATCTTATTTGTTACGTATATAAATAGTTGTTTATATATAACATTAAACACTGGAATAATGTGTCTATCTGCAGCGCCGTTGGATCACCCCTTAATTGTCGGTCATCACAATGGGTCAGTGGTCAACGCTGAAGTAGGTGTTCCTCGGACACTAACGTGTCGCGCAGACCACGGCAAGCCGCCGTTTCTACTGACGTGGACGAAGAAGGCGTTCAGTACTGCAGCCAGGAACATCACACAAGGCGTCAGGTGAGACGATTGTTTGACAAACAGAGACGTTTTGAAATACATACTAATAACAAAGTACGTTGGATTTCACAATCATGGTTCTTTCCTTAAACGTCACGAAAAGCCTGTTCCTAAACTTGAAACAGTATTTCAACAAACATATTCTAGTACTTACTCTGATCAAAGCAGGACAGTGAAAGGTGTCATAGCAGCGTCAATTGTGCCGAAGCGGAACACAACATTGCCCCGATACGAACATCGCATTCTTCCAATGGCTTTCCTTGGTTCGGCAATGGAGCTGGCCTTTGAAAATTGGCCTTGCTATTTGCCCTTGCAATTTTCTCTTGCTGTTTGATGGTAATGTTCAATGTGTCTGTGCACCCATTTGCTTAAATCTACCAGATGAATTCAACAAAACTGCAGCGAGTAACATTGTAGTACTGAACATCTTTCTGGAAACAGGATATCCAGCACGCATCTATTTTAGGTACAACACGGAACTGACCGGATGCCGTGACTATAGCAATGCTATCAGTGTGCTGACGTACACCCCGACACTTCACGACGATAGTGCTATTATGACGTGTGTCGCTACAAAATACAATCATCGACGCCCGGAGTTAACCAGTGTCACGCTTAATGTCATCTGTGAGTACTTTCATAAATACGCAATGTGATCGTAATCCAAATTTTTTATTGTTCCCTTGGAAACAGTCAATATCATATTTCCAATGATTTACACAACTCCCCACGACATTGGACTTCTTCAACAACAGTAAGGACTTTGACGAGCGATCAGTTAACCATATTTAAATAATCAGCTCTTAATGAGTCATATGAAACCTGGTGAGATCCTCTTTGATACATTCAAACACACTTACATAATTATTTTCTGATTGGTTTCGACAGATACCCGATCGCCCGAACTGGTGATGTGCCCGGAAAATCTCACAACGATAGCTGATGGGCAACTAGCGAACGTCTCATGGTCGGAACCAATATTCTCTGATTCCCAGGGCTCCGAAATAAAGGTCACGTCAACATTCGGCACGAACACAAAGACGTTGGGCTGGGGCGAACATAGGGTGACATACACAGCTACGAACGCGTACAACAAACGTACAACGTTGTGTGTGTTCTACATCAAGGTTTTAGGTATGTGATATACTTTTATTGCAGGGAAACATTAGCAAACATCACGTTTTATTTTTTAGTTATAATTATTCCCTCCGTTCCGATTTTTCTTACATGTGATATGCTACAAATTTCGTTGTACATTGATCATGTGTCACGATGAGTTGGGCTGATTTATATTCAAACAGTTGATAGAGCGATGTGAATACACAGCATCAATATAAGTTATCAATATGTTGTTTTTATATGTAGTGCCACTGGATCATCCCTTAGTTGTTGGTCATCACAATGGGTCAGTGGTCAACGCTGAAGCAGGCATTCCTCTGACACTAACGTGTCGCGCTGACCACGGCAAGCAGCCATTTCTACTGACGTGGACGAAGAAGGCGCTGAGTTCTGCAGCCAGGAACAGCACACAGGACGCCAGGTGAGACGATTGTTCGACAAACAGAGACATTTTGAAATGAAAATAACAACTTACGATGGATTTAATAATCATTCTTCCTTCCTTTACCGAAAAGCTCTTCCTAAACTTGAATCAGCATTTTAACAAACATTCTAATACTTACTATGATCAAAGCAGGACAGTAAAAAAGTGTCGTAGCAGTGTCAGTTTTGCCGAACCTGAGCTAAGTATTGCCCCGAAACAAACATCGCATTATTCTAGTGGTTTTCCTTAGTTTGGCCTTGGAGCTTGGCTTCGACGTTTGACCTTGCAATTTTCCCTTGCAGTGTGCTCTTGCTATTTAATATATAAATAATAATAATAATAATGTAAAATACTTCTATCGCGCTAAAAGTACCAAGACCCAAGATCGGCAGCGCATCAAAATAGCAGTTCATAATCGGTAAGCAGTTCCAATTGTAAAAAGGTGGGTTGATAAGCTGTGGAGCTTTGGAGGATAAGCAAGTTTAAGCAGATGAGTTTTTAGTTGATTTCGAAATGTTGTAATATTACCTACATATTTAACACTAACAGGGGTCAGTTCCACAGGATCGGCGCAGCAACTGAACAGCTCTAGTTCCGATATTTGTCTTAACACTGGGAATGTAGATTAGAATTAGATGACCGAAGATGTCTGGACTGTCTTGCAGGAATGAACAGTGAATGTAAATATACTGGTTGCTGGGATGAAACTGCTTGATAGGTAATTGTACAGATCGTATCGGAGAGGGAGCCAAACAATTATTTAAGAAGTGGTACTGAGTGAAAGAAACGAAGAGACAATGTTGCACAGGTTGAAGTTTCAAGGTGTCCTTGAGAGAATATTATGATAAAGAGAATTGCAATAATCAAGTATACTGCTAAAAGGAGCACTTGCAATAATTGTGGCGACAGCAAAAGACATCTACCGGCGAATACGACGAAGGCCACGAATATGATAAAAGCAGCAACGACAAGTTTGTGAAATATGCTGTCTAAAATTGTAATTATTATCAGAGGTGACTCCTAAATTCAGTACTGAGACGGACGGTTTGAAATTCTGGCTTAGCATAGGTGTCGGATAAAAAAAACAGTCAAGTTTACATCGCTGCTTTTGTGTACCAATAATAAGAAATTCGTGCTGTCAGTCATCCAGTTGAATATATCATGGAGACAAACCCTGAGTTGGTTTACGGAGCAATTTGTATCCGTGGTAGCCAAGGAAAGGTAAATATGTGTATCATCTGCATATAGGTGGTGGTCCAAATAGTGAGTTTGTATAACTGAGCTCAGTGGAGTAGTGCAAAGAGTAACAAGTAATGGTCCAAGAACACCACATGAAGTGGGTAGTGCAGCGGAAAAGCAATTAGCTATCTTCACTCTTTGATACTCTTAAGAACTTTCATCATACTTAGTTGAGTATGATGAAAACCATTCCACATTGAGAGCGCTGTTACTGTACCTTTGTCCATATATAGAATAAAATCATTGTGTACTTTTAAAAGAGCAGTCTCTGTAGAATGAAACTGTTTGTAAGCTGACTTTAATACTCACACTGAATCAAATTGTATGTCAAAAGCTTATTGTAATAAATTAGACATACAATTTGACTCAATGTGAGATCTTAGACAGCTTGCTACAACTTTGTCCAGTACCTTGGAAATAAAGCTTAGATTAGAAATACTTCTGTAATGTTTTGGGTTTTCTTAAAGCAAAGTTGACTTCTTAAAAAGTGGTTTGACTCGTGCTTGTTTGAAATCGTCAGGAAACAAACCAAAGTACAATGATGCATTTACAATATTTGTTATTGGATAAAGTAATGTATCAAGACGTGCGTTCAGCAATGTAGTCGGTAATGGACCATGATCGCAGGATTTATTTTGAGAGGACATGATTATTTTAATTATTTCATCAATTCTGGCAGGTTTAAAAGAAGCAAGTTGAGAATTTACTTGCACAGAATCTACTTCTACAGGATTTAAAGTATGTTCTGGAAAAAGCAGACGGATCAGACTGATTTATTCTTGAAATGACTGGAGAACGAGACTTGCTTGAGACATTGATCACATAATTGGTATAATCGAATCATGGGCGAACATAGGCCTAACAGATGCTTAATAAGGACAGACAAGATACGTAATGTTTAAGAGAGATCGAATAGGAAGAAGGGGAGGGGGAGTTATTTTATATGTTAAATAATCTATTCAGGCTTATGAAATAAAATTAGAAAGGGAAGCAGATTACGATGAAGCTGTTTGGCGCAAAATAGTTTCAGGAAATTCAACATAAACTATTGGATTAGTTTACCGAAGTCCAAACATCAACGAAGAGGATAACACAAAAACACAAAACGCTATAAAAGAAGTTAGTAAAGGGGAATGTATCATAATGGGAGATTTTAACCATGGTCACATACAATGGAAATATCTAGAGAGTACAGGTGGTATAGACCAACAATTTCTATTTTTAATTCATGAGAGCTTCCCTTCATAACACGTGCTAGAACCAACCATGGGAGAAAATGTGTTAGATATAGTTTTATCGTCACAAAAAGAATTAGTAGACAATGCAAAAATACATGAACCATTGGGAAACAGTGATCACAATCAAATACATTTTGACATCAATATAAAACCAGAAAGGGAAAATAAAAACAACGTACAGGAGAAACTTCCACAACAGTAATTATAAAGATATGAAAAAATACTTAGCACAGCGAGATTGGAATAACATGCTGAGGAATAAGACCGCTGTTGAATGCTGGAACATTCTAAAATGTGAAATTGAAAGTATCATCGATAAATTTGTTCCCTTGAAAAAACAAGGAAAACGGTCCAGATAGAAACACTAGTCAAAAGCTATTAGAAAAATAGTGTTCAAGCAAACTATATGGAGGGTTTATAGGCGTACCAGAAAGGATGAAGACTATGCAAATTATAAAGAGGCACTTAATGTATCTACAACTGAAATTAGACAGTGTAAAAGAAGCTAGGAGCAAAAACTAGCATGTAACCTATAAAATGACATATTTTTGTATGCATATGTCAGGAGTAAACAAAACGTACGAGACAAGGTCGGACTTCTAGAAGACAGTGCTGGAAATATTATATCACAAGGGTTTTTAATCTCAGAAGACCTAAATGGTTACTTCAGTTCAGTGTTTACCAGGGAAGATATTATTTCGTTACTAGTTCCAGATGCTAAATTTCCCGAGGCTAAATCTGACTATTTTTGGCAGGTAATTGTAACTCCAGAAATAAAGGCAATGAAGGATAATAAATCACTGGGAGTGGATGGAATTCCTCCAAAACTACTAACGGAAACAGTAGAACAAACCAGTATACCACTTACAAGTGTGTTCAACTTGTCATTAAAAGAGGGAGTTGTACCTTTTGAATGGAAAGAAACAAACATCATACCATTATTTATAAAGGGATCGAGAAATAAGTCAGAGAATTATAGAACAGTGCGTTTAACGTCGATGATTTGTAAATTATTAGAAAGGAAATTGGATATAAAATAAAATATGGGAGATACTGTGGAGACGATACCTGTTCTGCTGTTTGTGTTCGCAAGGTTTGCATTTCAGAGTTTCCTTTTCGTTGGGCTTTCG
>SDWI01002742.1:14484-25581 GCA_009193005.1 Lamellibrachia luymesi
CGTGTTCTACAAGGTCCTCAGCCGTGTTCTACAAGGTCCTCAGTCGTGTTATACAAGGTCCTCAGCCGTGTTCTACAAGGTCCTCAGCCGTGTTCTACAAGGTCCTCAGCCGTGTTCTACAAGGTCCTTAGCCGTGTTCTACAAGGACCTCAGTCGTGTTCTACAAGGTCCTCAGCCGTGTTCTACAAGGTCCTCAGCCGTGTTCTACAAGGTCCTCAGCCGTGTTCCACAAGGTACGCTGATATACTGGATCCACTTGACCAAGTGGCTGCCGACAGAGCGTTGAAGGAGAGTGTATTTTGCTCTGATGAGCTCTTGGGTGCCAATCCATCAGCCCAGTGACGTGCTATGGATTGTCACATATGGATCTGTAAAGAACAGAGGGATTGCAGCGACATTGTACGTTCGCAGAAGCGACAAACTATTACTGGCAGGTTTCTTCAACGCAAAGCTACGCAAGCATCATATCACATGGCTACGTTGTGAAGTCGAAACATTGAGCATAGGTACTTCGATAAAACACTTTGCTCCATTCATCATATATGCTAGCGAGGTTCTAACTGACAATTGTCCATGTGTCCAGGCATATGAGAAGTTGGTGAGTTTTTGTCCAGTTCAAGACATTTCTCTCAACCGTAAGCCGCTACCGTGTTCACACCAGACACATTGACGGTGTTGCTGACTTACCATCAGACTTTGGAAGCCGCAGCCCCTGTGAGTGCCAGAACACTAGTTGTCAGGTTCATTGACGAGACGGAGGAAGCGTTTGTGTTGAGTATTTCCGTGAGCGATGTTATCGATGGTTCGGTCAAAATGCCATTCACGGGCCATGTTGCCTGACACGCCACTCAGCTCGAATGTCCCAACCTCAGGCGCATTCATGCTCACTGGACTCAAGGGACACGCCCTTCCAAGAAGATGACAAAAGTGGGCGATGTCAAGAGATATCTAAAGACTGTCACCGTAGCTAGTGACTGCGTCTTCGTACACTATGTATTCACTTATTGACGGTGAGCGACACAATCAGAGCAGAGAATCATGTACTCAGTGCCAAGTCCAAAGCACAAGGACACCGCCTGCCTACAAGATCTCCTTTGGCGACCTCGTTTACCTCAAAGGTGACAGGGACAAGTGTAGAGCACGTGATAGGTACATTGTCACCCAATTGACCAACGGTGAGGAGTGGTGCCAACTTCGGAAATTTACGAAGTCGCAGTTCCGCAACATATTCGAATATCTGATTGTTACCAAGTAACACCCGCGTTTCTCGCCCAGCCCCCGAAAACCCCGTCCGAGTCGTCAGAGTCGTCAAGACCAGTCAGCCCCGTCCGAGTCGTCAGAGTCGTCAAGACCAGTCAGCCCCGTCCGAGTCGTCAGAATCTTCAAGACCAGTCAGCCCCGTCCGAGTCGTTAGAGTCGTCAAGACCAGTCAACCCCGTCAGAGTCGTCAGAGTCGTCAAAACCAGTCAGCCCCGTCCGAGTCGTTAGAGTCGTCAAGACCAGTCAGCCCCGTCCGAGTCGTCAGAGTCTTCAAGACAAGTCAGCCCCGTCCGAGTCGTTAGAGTCGTCAAGACCAGTCAACCCCGTCAGAGTCGTCAGAGTCGTCAAGACCAGTCAACCCCGTCAGAGTCGTCAGAGTCGTTAAGACCAGTCAGCCCCGTCCGAGTCGTCAGAGTCGTCAAGACCAGTAAGCCCCGTCAGAGTCCTCAGAGTCGTCAAAACCAGTCAGCCCCGTCCGAGTCGTCAGAGTCGTCAAGACCAGTCAGCCCCGTCCGAGTCGTCAGAGTCGTCAAGACCAGTCAGCCCCGTCCGAGTCGTCAGAGTCGTCAAGACCAGTCAGCCCCGTCCGAGTCGTCAGAGTCGTCAAGACCAGTCAGCCCCGTCCGAGTCGTCAGAGTCGTCAAGACCAGTCAGCCCCGTCCGAGTCGTCAGAGTCGTCAAGACCAGTCAGCCCCGTCCGAGTCGTCAGAGTCGTCAAGACCAGTCAGCCCCGTCCGAGTCGTCAGAGTCGTCAAGACCAGTCAGCCCCGTCCGAGTCGTCAGAGTCGTCAAGACCAGTCAGCCCCGTCCGAGTCGTCAGAGTCGTCAAGACCAGTCAGCCCCGTCCGAGTCGTCAGAGTCGTCAAGACCAGTCAGCCCCGTCCGAGTCGTCAGAGTCGTCAAGACCAGTCAGCCCCGTCCGAGTCGTCAGAGTCGTCAAGACCAGTCAGCCCCGTCCGAGTCGTCAGAGTCGTCAAGACCAGTCAGCCCCGTCCGAGTCGTCAGAGTCGTCAAGACCAGTCAGCCCCGTCCGAGTCGTCAGAGTCGTCAAGACCAGTCAGCCCCGTCCGAGTCGTCAGAGTCGTCAAGACCAGTCAGCCCCGTCCGAGTCGTCAGAGTCGTCAAGACCAGTCAGCCCCGTCCGAGTCGTCAGAGTCGTCAAGACCAGTCAGCCCCGTCCGAGTCGTCAGAGTCGTCAAGACCAGTCAGCCCCGTCCGAGTCGTCAAAGTCGTCAAGACCAGTCAGCCCCGTCCGAGTCGTCAAAGTCGTCAAGACCAGTCAGCCCCGTCCGAGTCGTCAGAGTCGTCAAGACCAGTCAGCCCCGTCCGAGTCGTCAAAGTGGACCATACGGAGTTACCGTCTGTGCCTCCACTCCCAGAAGTCATCGTAGTTCATCCTATTACATCGACTGTGGACCATACGGAGTCACCGTCTTTGCCTCCACTCACAGAAGTCATTGTAATTTATCCTATTACACCGACTGTGGACCATACGGAGTTACCGTCTTTGCCTCCACTCACAGAAGTCATTGTAGTTCATCCTATTACACCGACTGTGGACCATACGGAGTTACCGTCTTTGCCTCCACTCACAGAAGTCATTGTAACTCATCCTATTACACCGACTGTGGACCATACGGTCAACACGCCGGACACACCAAGGTCTTCTGGTCCTAGGAAGTCTGAGCGCCCTCGCCAACGGCCTATATGGCAGAATAATGACTGGATCTTGGCCCATAATGAATGATATTTTGTCACGCAAGCAAGCTGTTGTAAGACTAGTGGCTAGTTTTTAAAAATTAAAGTGTGTACTTTTTACAATTACCTGTTTGCAATTAATGTTCCTGTTCGCTTGTACGTTATATCAGGTATTCTCAGCAAATCCAACTATGTTACTAAGTAATTTTACTGTTATCATAAGCGCGCCTACTACCTACAAGTAGCTTTTAGGCGGATGGGAAAGAGACAGTCACGCCAGTAGTCTGTTATATTATCCGGGCTTTGCCGTTCATATCGGTTGGTTTGAATCGCACAATTCCGCATTAAACTATTTCATTAATGCACGGGTCTTATCAACTGGCGCATGGTAAAACCGTCCTGTGTAAAAATTACCAGTACGTATTAAGTATGTACACTCAGATACGTTAACGACATGAGTACTGCTGGTCGAAAAGTATATAATGTTGTCAATTCTAATTAAGACTTGATGGCTTTATTTTAATTCAGCTCGTGCCCATTTTACCAAGAAATGAGTACGATCTTATGTAAACATCGATAACTACCACATTTCGACACTACGCAACTAGCGTTGTTGCCGAACGAGACGTTTAAGTAACAGTCGTGGAACCTGTATATTCTTGTGCCGCGGTAACAGCAGCTCCTTGCACCGCTCACCTCTCAATAACTGAACACATTTAAACAAAAATGCGAGTTCAATTACCTGCTTAGCTATTCACAAGACGGCTTCTAACTATCATACCCGACCGCCACGATATTCACGAGACGGCCTCTAACTATCCTACCCGACCGCCACGATATTCACGAGACGGACTCTAACTATCATACCCGACCGCCACGATATTCACGATACGGACTCTAACTATCCTACCCGACCGCCACGATATTCACGAGACGGCCTCTAACTATCATACCCGACCGCCACGATATTCACGAGACGGCCTCTAACTATCATACCCGACCGCCACGATATTCACGAGACGGCCTCTAACTATCCTACCCGACCGCCACGATATTCACGAGACGGCCTCTAACTATCATACCCGACCGCCACGATATTCACGAGATCTCGGTGTAAAACACACCGACGCCAATTTTGTTATCGGACGTACTTACTGCGCCACGGTCGTCGGTCGTTCTCTCCGCTTCTTGCTTCTTGTTGCTTTCACATAAACGCCTGCTGCAAGTCACTTGGTTTTTTACTTCTGAACTGAGTGCTACGGCTATGACTCAGACAGGGTAATGGGAAAGGTAGCGTTTTTGTATCTCTATTTATGACATTAGTTGCTGGAATGGGAGGATCGTGTGTACTCATGCGTTACAACTGCAGCACGCTCGGCCCTGTAGAAGTGTAGAAGTTGACCTGCTCGGCCCTGTAGAAGTTTAGTAGTTGACCTGCTCGGCCCTGTCGAAGTTTAGTAGTTGACCTGCTCGGCCCTGTAGAAGTGTAGAAGTTGACCTGCTCGGCCCTGTAGAAGTGTAGTAGTTGACCTGCTCGGCACTGTAGAAGTGTAGTAGTTGACCTGCTCGGCCCTGTAGAAGTGTAGTAGTTGACCTGCTCGGCACTGTAGAGGTGTAGTAGTTGACCTGCTCGGCACTGCAGAAGTGTAGTAGTTGACCTGCTCGGCCCTGTAGAAGTGTAGTAGTTGACCTGCTCGGCACTGTAGAGGCGAAGTAGTTGACCTGCTCGGCACTGTAGAGGTGTAGTAGTTGACCTGCTCGGCACTGTAGAAGTGTACTAGTTGACCTGCTCGGCACTGTAGAAGTGTAGTAGTTGACCTGCTCGGCCCTGTAGAAGTTTAGTAGTTGACCTGCTCGGCACTGTAGAAGTGTAGTAGTTGACCTGCTCGGCACTGTAGAGGTGTAGTAGTTGACCTGCTCGGCCCTGTAGAGGTGTAGTAGTTGACCTGCTCGGCACTGTAGAGGTGTAGTAGTTGACCTGCTCGGCACTGTAGAGGTGTAGTAGTTGACCTGCTCGGCACTGTAGAGGTGTAGTAGTTGACCTGCTCGGCACTGTAGAGGTGTAGTAGTTGACCTGCTCGGCACTGTAGAGGTGTAGTAGTTGACCTGCTCGGCACTGTAGAGGTGTAGTAGTTGACCTGCTCGGCACTGTAGAGGTGTAGTAGTTGACCTGCTCGGCACTGTAGAGGTGTAGTAGTTGACCTGCTCGGCACTGTAGAGGTGTAGTAGTTGACCTGCTCGGCACTGTAGAGGTGTAGTAGTTGACCTGCTCGGCACTGTAGAGGTGTAGTAGTTGACCTGCTCGGCACTGTAGAGGTGTAGTAGTTGACCTGCTCGGCACTGTAGAGGTGTAGTAGTTGACCTGCTCGGCACTGTAGAGGTGTAGTAGTTGACCTGCTCGGCACTGTAGAGGTGTAGTAGTTGACCTGCTCGGCACTGTAGAGGTGTAGTAGTTGACCTGCTCGGCACTGTAGAGGTGTAGTAGTTGACCTGCTCGGCACTGTAGAGGTGTAGTAGTTGACCTGCTCGGCACTGTAGAGGTGTAGTAGTTGACCTGCTCGGCACTGTAGAGGTGTAGTAGTTGACCTGCTCGGCACTGTAGAGGTGTAGTAGTTGACCTGCTCGGCACTGTAGAGGTGTAGTAGTTGACCTGCTCGGCACTGTAGAGGTGTAGTAGTTGACCTGCTCGGCACTGTAGAGGTGTAGTAGTTGACCTGCTCGGCACTGTAGAAGTGTAGTAGTTGACCTGCTCGGCACTGTAGAGGTGTAGTAGTTGACCTGCTCGGCACTGTAGAAGTGTAGTAGTTGACCTGCTCGGCACTGTAGAAGTGTAGTAGTTGACCTGCTCGGCACTGTAGAGGTGTAGTAGTTGACCTGCTCGGCACTGTAGAAGTGTAGTAGTTGACCTGCTCGGCACTGTAGAAGTGTAGTAGTTGACCTGCTCGGCACTGTAGAAGTGTAGTAGTTGACCTGCTCGGCACTGTAGAAGTGTAGTAGTTGACCTGCTCGGCACTGTAGAAGTGTAGTAGTTGATATGCTCTGCACTGTAGATGTGTAGTATTTGGCCTGCTCGGCACTGTAGAGGTGTAGTATTTGGCCTGCTCGGCATTGTAGAGGTGTAGTATTTGGCCTATTCGGCACTGTAGAGGTGTAGTATTTGGCCTGCTCGGCACTGTAGAGATGTAGTATTTGGCCTATTCGGCACTGTAGAGGGATTGTGGTTTATCATAAAAAACATAATTTCTGTGAATGTCTTATCACGTTTTGACTATACTGAGTAAACGAATACTGAATAACGAAATATGTCATAGTCATGATAGTAGAAATTGCGTTTTTGAGCACTTGATAAATTACAGTTTTGAAAAACAGGTGGAAAACCAACAGAGAAAAGGTAACGCGGCGACCAACGCCCAGTATTGCCAGCTCGCTATTCAACAATCACTAACTCGGAACAAAGACATAACGTGTGTAAATGAAAGCTGAAACTTTGTTTAGTTAGTACATTGCAGAAAAGCGAAAATTTATTAAAGATAGTTTTCATTATCGGACGCAAGAAAACCTGCATGAACATAACGTATCGGGATAATCGCAGCTCCATAATTGTAAAAATAAATTCCCGCCTTGCAAACAAAGCACGTTGTTTTGTGTCATCTTGGATGTGGTTACTTGTGGCCCATACAGTACCGTAGCAATAGCTTGATGGCCGTGCTATTTCCGTTTCCCACAATATGTATGTTTTACTTTATGATGTAACATAAAGAACATAACACTTGCACCATCGTAGTATCTATCATTCTACACTGCAACGGAAGAATCATTATGCATATGTTTTAAAAAATGACAATACGCCCGCCTGCCGCGTAGCGATGAACACGGATCGCTGATCACATAGCACGGCTGCACAGTTCTGTAAAGAGGCACTGTGCAATCAATTGTGCCGTGTGCGACAAACCAAACGTGCTTCGGGAAAAGATCTACTAACTTGGTCTGCCTAAAGGCACTTTCACATGATGTGAGTTACCGTCTTGTAGTCAACACTCGCAGCTTCGACGGGCGTAGAATAAACACACGAGAGACATAGACATGGCTTCATGCGCTCTCACATCATATTACTTGATATAGGGGTAAGACCACAGTTGACCTTCCTGTTTATTGTTTCACGAATGTAGGGCGTATGAAATTGTAAAATGGGAACTTAATAAATTAATATTATGTGACATGAGTGCCTTTGAGTAGGAATATTCACAGGTTTGTTTGTAGAAGCTATTGGCTGTGAAACAGTGCATTTTTTAAAGAGTTTAACTGGCGGAGGGATTTATGGGAATTTTTCTGCTATGGGCCACGTGGGCGCATGAATACATGGCTATTTTTTCAAAATTTATAGGTATCGCACGTCGGGGCGATTTAAACGAGCTGGAGGTATGGATTTTGATAAAATTTGGTCAGTATATCAATGAGATGATGGCAGTTGCTGTGGTCAATTTTAAGAATTTTTGATGGTCACGTTTTCTTATAATTAGACAAAACGTTAACATGGCCACCAATGCAATTCTCAACTGTGGTCTGACTCCTATAGACACAACATATATACACATAGCTTAATTCCTGCGCGCTGGGCATGCCATACTACACCATTACACTTATATTATCAGCATAGCCTGTGTGTAAGACAGAACTGACGCGTCGTCGATTTTAAACGAATACACACACACACACACACACACACACACACACACACACACACACACACACACACACACACACACACACACACACACACACACACACACACACAGGTACGAAACAAAGAACACTTGAAAGGGTATCGCATAATGTATTGGGCCAGAGAGCTAAGTTCGTTTGTTGTGATTATTAGTAGTACATACAAAAAATCGTGCAAGTAAATATAGCCACGGATGACACGACGCTCTGGCTTAAATCAAATATTACATTATTGTTCATCGAGTGTCTGAGTTCGGATCACTACAAGTCCACATTGGACGTAGGCAGCGGATCGTTGCAGGCTGCATCAACGCTGCTAACAGTTTGTTACACAGTTACTGACTGTTTGTTCCACTGTTGAACACTCTTTGTCACAATTGTATGTCATGGTAAGTTATTGACTGTTCATTCCACCGTTGAACACTGTTAGTCGTAATTGTGTGTCATAGTTATTGATTGTTCGTTCCACTGTTGAACACTGTTTGTCACAATTGTGTGTCATGGTAAGTCATTGATTGTTCGTTCCACCGTTGAACACTGTTTGTCACAATTGTGTGTCATAGTAAGTCATTGACTGTTCGTTCCACTGTTGAACACTGTTTGTTACAATTGTGTGTCATGGTAAGTTATTGACTGTTCGTTCCACTGTTGAACACTTGTTACAATTGTGTGTCATGGTAAGTTATTGACTGTTCGTTCCACCGTTGAACACTGGTTGTCACAATTGTGTGTCATGGTAAGTTATTGATTGTTCGTTCCACCGTTGAACACTGTAGGTCGTAATTGTGTGTCATAGTAAGTTATTGATTGTTCGTTCCACTGTTGAACACTGGTTGTCACAATTGTGTGTCATGTTAAGTTATTGACTGTTCGTTCCACCGTTGAACACTGTTTGTCACAATTGTGTGTCATGGTAAGTTATTGACTGTTCGGTCCACTTTTGAACACTGTTTGTCACAATTGTGTGTCATGGTAAGTAATTGACTGTTCGTTCCACTGTTGAACACTGTTTGTCACAATTGTGTGTCATGGTAAGTCATTGATTGTTTGTTCCACTGTTGAACACTGTTTGTCACAATTGTGTGTCATGGTAAGTTATTGACTGTTCGTTCCACCGTTGAACACTGTTTGTCACAATTGTGTGTCTTGGTAAGTTATTGACTGTTCGTTCCACCGTTGAATACTGTTTGTTGCAACTGTGTGTCATGGTAAGTTATTGACTGTTCGTTCCACTGTTTAACACTGTCACAATTGTGTGTCATGGTAAGTCATTGACTGTTCGTTCCACTGTTGAACACTGTTTGTCACAATTGTGTGTCATGGTAAGAAGTCAACAATGGTATCATATCGAAGCGACGTCCACATCTCCCCTGGTCAGTGTCACGTGTCAATGCTTCATGCAGACTTCGCCAGAACGAGTCACTCGCCTCCCCGTCCTCCAAGCAACCCAACCTGAGCGTGGTAGACGGGGCGCGTGGCCGCAAGAGTTGCCGCAGACGACGGGGAACAGAAGTAAGATGGATGTCATCGAATAAGACAAAGATGTACTTGGACAGCGGCTTGCTGCTGTCGAACGCCGTCGCCAGGTAGTTCATGCAGTCGCTGTCGTCGATGAACTCTTGCGTCAAACACACGACCACCTTATCACTGTTGTCGAAGCCGCGCACGAAGTTGAGCATTTTCGAGACAGCGCCGCGGTCGTTCCGGTCGCCGACGTAGAGACGCAAGCCCCACTGGTCCTCGACGCGTGTCATCAGTTGCCTGGAAACCCAGCGCGAGATTCTGGCGACGCCGCCCTGCTGGTCGACAGGGTTGGCGGCGTGTTGGTAGTAGAGCACCATAGCGTCGTAGTCTCTCTCTTGTGCCCTGGAAGACAACGTACCTCCCCGCAGCCAGCATAGAACCAGGTGGTATTTGATGTACCAGCGATGATATCGCACTAACGACACAAAGAACATGATTAATATTATGCCCACGACAACAGGCACGACAACAGGAAGTACATTGACGTCACATTCGGATTCAAGTTGTTCCAGCACTAAGTGCCTCAACGGCATGTCATCGCGGTGTTTGTAAACGCAAATCAGTCGATCAGGTTCTGTCAGTCGTACGCGTGTCACACGTGTCCAACGCACGAACGATACTGACTCGCAGTTACAAACGAACATCTCCCGTTGCGCATTTAATTCAATCGGGCGCACATGAAAATGCTGGTCCAACATCGCAGTGAACGTGTCACTTAGACGCACCAGGCGATTTCCGCTCACGTCGATATACTCCAACGCCTCCATGTAGCGCATATTGAGTTCAATTTCAGTAAGTTCGTTATTCGAGAGGTCCAATCTCCTCAGACGCGCACAGCGCTCGAATGCTTGTGGGTTGACCTGACGCAGTTTGTTATGTGACAGGTTGATGTCCTCTAGCCGGCTCAGGTAGGAAAATGTTTCCTGGATGTCTGACCCAGAGACGCCGAGTGCATTGTGGGATAGATTCAAGAAACGTAGATTCTTGTAATTGCGGAAGAAGTCGTCAGTAACAACTTCTAGTGTGCCGAAACTTAAATCTACTATCTCTAAACGATTCAGACCAACGTTTCGACAGCCACTGCATAATACCTTTACTATTTTATTTTTGGAGCCATTCAAGTAACGTAGGTTACCGGTGCTATAGCAAACGTTTATGTTATATACTTTTATAATACGGAAATCACTAAAATCGAGGGACTCCAATGAAAGTGGAAGGTCAAAAATGGATTCATATTTGTCGCAAGGTTTCGTTTCATAGATAGACTCATTTATCTTTATTGGTAGCAAAGGTAGTTTTGTTTGGAAATAGCGGTCGGCATCAAAGCTAAAATCCCCCGAGGCACACTTAGCTTTGAAATATCGATTTGTGGATGTGCGATGTGACATGCTGAATATTTTGAGCCTAGGGAACATGGCGGACATGTTGAAATGCCTCGGCCTCACGGATATTGGCGAGTTGTAGTCTACGTTCAGTTGAAGCAGTTGCACGAAGCAGCCTAATTGACGTATTGTAAACGCAACGATTCGCGTATCTTTGACACTGAGTCTCTGAACGCGACGCCAGAACGCCGAGCAGAAGGTAAGTTCGTCAAAAATGGCCGCCCCATCGCCCCTAGAGCTGTCCAACACTACCGTGTCAACGCTAGTGTTGGTCGTAGCCGCCAGGGCCGCCACTGTCTTCACGAACGACAAACGCTTGTTGCAGGTAAAGATCAAAGATCGCGCACTAGGCATGTTTGAAAAGGCCCCCGTTTCGGTTGATGATAAGCGAAGCATGTTGCGGAAAGACAGCGTCGTGATGTTGGAACCCCGTATACCGTCCAACATGGCGGCCGTGATCTTTATGAGTTTCGTTGTTTCACGAGATCCGTTCAAGTCGAGCACCTCAAGT
>SDWI01002743.1:16624-28060 GCA_009193005.1 Lamellibrachia luymesi
CGTGCGTGCGTGTGTGTGTGCGTGTGTGTGTGTTTGTGTGTGAGCGTTCGTGTGTGCACGCGTGCCTGCGTTATTAAAAAAGTGTGTACCTCTGTGAGAAGGATTGTTGGTTACCTGGTGTGGGCCCATTTCCAAAGCCATCACCCTCGTGACCTGATCAAGTGCCCCTTTCGACGCGCAGTACGATGTGTGGAGCGGAAAAGCTATGTGAGCATCAATCGAAGAAATGTTCACTATAGCACCTCCTTTGCCCCTGTTGATCATTCCTTTTGCTAATATCTTGAAAACGAAGAAGTTGAATAAACATAGTATATCATGTAATATTTAGTTCAAGTTAGAATCGTAAAAGTCTCAGTGACAGGATGAATACCTTGATACAGATAGCAGAATAATTCGCTAACTTAGTTGGTGTCATATACCGTGTGACAGCGGAACAGTTGACAATTATGGATGTGCCAAGTAGTGAAACACCATCGTAACAAACAGGCGACTATGATTTTTTATAAACAATGTTACCGGTTTAAAATACCACAATAATTACACATGTGAAGAACACATACAACATACACACATAAACATGTACACATGTACACCCGAATACACGTACGTACGTAAGTACCTACGTGCATATAAGCATGCATGCAACAAAACGTTTTGTACATACTTTCGTACGTACGTACATATATACATACATACATACATACATACATACATACATACATGTGTACATACATGCATACATACATATATTCATGCATACATACATACATACATACATACATACATACATACATACATACATACATACATACATACATACATACATACATACATACATACATACATACAGTAGGCAGACCGTAGTCTCGAAGAAGCTGATGGGCCTCGTTGTCAACTTGTCGAATTTTGGCAGCGTCCATTGTGGCTGTAAAGGCCGATTCTTAAGTGGCAGTCCTTGCCGCAACCAACGCAGACGAAACAGGATGACAGTGGTGGTAGTGTTGCTTTTTGTTTCCTCTTCTCAGCCGCATGCTGGTGTTTCTTTTCAACTGCCCTTTCAATGCCTCTGCGTGTTGCCTGGCGCCAAGCAGTGCGGTCTTCGGCCACTGCTTCCCAGCATTTGGGGCTGATGTCACAGGCCTTCATGTCACGCTTGCAGGCGTCCTTGAATCTGAGGGCTGGGCGTCCCACTGGCCTCGCGCCCCTGTTGAGTTGTCAATAGAGGATGTATTTCGGCACGCGGCCGTCCTCCATGCGCCGTACATGGCCTAACCAGCGCAGGCGTCTCTGGCTTAGCAGTGAATGCAAGCTGCTGTTCCTGGCACGGTCCAATATGTCGCTGCCAAGTGATGCCGAGGGTACGCTCGAGGTACCGCATGTGGAAGATGTTGAGACGGCGCTCCTGGCACATGTTTGTGGTCCACGATTCGCTGCCATAGAGTAGGGTGCTCAACACACAGGCCTGGCTGACTCTCATCTTGGTGTTCTCAGTGAGCATTTAATTTTTCCATACGCTTTTGGTCAATCTGGCCATAGTGACTGCGGCTTTTTCGATGGCCTGTTTATCTCAGTGTCCAGCGAAAGGTTGCTGGAGAAGTTTGACCCGAGGAAAGTGAAGTCTTCTACTACATCCAGGGTGTAGTCATTGGTCTTGACGGAGGGGACTTGGCTGGCATCCCGCGCAATGACGTTTGTCTTCTTCAGGCTGATTGTGAGTCCAAACTCTCTGCAGGCGTGTGCAAAGCGATTGACCAGCCTCTGGAGGGCCTCTCCTGAGTGTGCAGTGAGTGCTGCATCACCCGTAAACAGCATCTCCCTGACGTATACCTCTGCCACCTTTATTTTGGCACGCAGCCGTGCCAGGTTGAATAGATTCCCATCAGATCTGGTTTGCAGGTAGATACCGTCTGAGGAAGAGTCGAAGGCATATGACAGAAGGAGGGAGAAGAAGATCTCAAATAATGTTGGATCAAGGACAGCGTCCACTGTGGCTGTGAAGGCCGATTCTTAAGTTGCAGTCCTTGCCGCAGCCAAAGCAGACGAAACAGGATGACAGTGGTGGTAGTGCTGCTTTTTGTTTCCGCTGCAGACAGGGAAGGGCTCCGATGTCGAACCATCGTACACAACTGTACCCTTCAAGTTCCACGGAAGAAGACCACCATACTGCGTAGCTTGGGAGGGCAGCCGATCTTCTCAAGTAGGCGGAAGAGTCCCTTCCTGCTGACAAGATCTAAGGCCTTGGTTAAGTCAATGAACGCCACGTAGAGGGGCATTCCCTGTTCTCTGCACTTTTCCTGGAGCTGGGTACTAAGAAGATCATATCGATGGTGGATCTTCCTGCTCTGAACCCGCATTGGGATCCTGGGTAGATATGTGAAGCAAGTTTCTGAAGTCTGATTAGAACCCGACCGAAGGCCTTCCCCACAATGCTCAATAATGATATGCCCCTATAGTTGTTGCAGTCACTGCGGTCGCTTTGTTTTTGTACAAGGTGAATATAGTAGCATCCCGCATTTCTTGAGGGACTGGCGGTATGCTGCCACATCCTGCAGCATTGCCGCAAGAAAGGGAGTCAATAGCTTTGCTCAAGTCCTCGACTGTGGGCTCTTTGTCCACCTCCTCCATCATAGGCAATCCCAGATGGCGTTGAGAGCAGCATTAGTAAAGACTGTTACTCGGGAGTACAGTTCTGAATAATGTTCAACGCATCGCTCCATCTGTTGATCCCGGCCTGTGAGCATCTCTCCTGATGTGGATTTCAATGGAGACATCTTCCTTACATTGCGGCCAGCAGCTTTCTTGATGCCATCGTACATGCCACATACGTTTCCGCAGTCGGCTGAGCTTTGGATACTCTCGCACAGTTTCAGCCAGTAGTTATTTGCACAGCGTCTTGCTGTGCGTTGTGCGATGCTCCGTGCAGATCTGAGAGCCGACAGTGTCTTCTCGCATGGATTGTGTTTGTATGCATGCAGGGCTTCTCGTGTGGTTTAAATGACGGGTACCATAACATGTAGGTTAGCATTGAACCAGTCTTGGTTCGGTCTTTCTCTCTTGCCAAGTGCAGTTATCGCTGCATTGTAGATGGTATTACTGAGGGTGTTCCACCTTGCTGTGGCGTCCTGATCCGGAAAGTCCTGAAGGGACTGCTCAAGGGAGGCTACAAACTGCTCTCTTCCTTGGGGGTCTGCAGTTCTAGCAACATTGATGCGAGTGCGACCTGCGGGCTTGGAGCGGTGCAGCTTACGCGGAGAAAGTCTCACTTTACTGCACACCATGGCATGGTCTGTATCACAACCTGCACTGTGGTAGCTACGTGTTGCTAGGACATTGTTCAGAGCAGAGCGTCTGGCGATGATGAGGTCTATTTGATGCCATGCTTCCACGACACTTTGTGCTGATGCTTTTACTGGAAGAAGGTGTTGGTGATGCAAAGACCGTGAAAAGAGCATAGCTCCAATAATCTTTGTCCGTTGTCGTTCATCCTCCCAGTGCCGTGGTGTCCAAAGCAGGACGGCCATGACTGATGATATGAACCTACTCTGGCATTAAAGTCGCCAAGAAGGATAAGCGGATCAACTTTGGGAATCTTGCCAATCAGGCTGTCAAGGTCATCATATAAATGGTCCTTGTTATCTTCAGAGGCCCCCAATGTAGGGGCGTAGATGCTGAAGATGTGGACAAACCCTGCAGCAGTGGCGAGACGGATAGATAGGATGCGCTCAGTGCCACCAGTGGGAGGCTCCACAGAATCAAGGAGAGAGTTCGTAGCAGCAAAACCAACCCCGTACACGCGAGGATTCTCGGGCTCCTTCTCTTTCCAGAAGAAGGTGAAGTTCTCTTCCTTGAGACATCCGCTGGAGGCAAATCTGGTTTCCCGGAGAGCCGCTATGCTGACATCGAGTCTGGTTAGCTCCCTATCGATAATAGTTGTTTTCCTGCTGTCATTGACCTGTTGCAGGTCATCTGAGATACCGGGACACATGGTCCGTACATTCCAGCTGGCGAAGCGAAGTGCTGGTGACTTCTTAGTTTTTCGTTGTTTGCCTGGTGCAGTGTTACCATCTGCTTGTTGTGCCTAAACACTAAGTTCCAAGCACCCATTGAAGCAGGCAGATATTGTCGAGTCAGCACCTTATTGGCAGCTTAACCGGGCGGTAGCTGACCAGTGAGACGCGATGATCTATCCCACCGTCAGAGACAACTCGTAACGCCCGTACTCCAATCGAGTTGGGCTTATCACTCGTAACTGCTGTCTCCCGTGTTAGTTCCACCCTGTGAAGTGAGGCTGGAGTAGCCTCTCCAGGGCGCAAGCCTGGGCAAGAGTATTTCGTGTGCCTAAGCAGTTCCATTACCCATGAATCCCCGGTGTATTTGGTTATTAACGGGGGTGTGCAACCCTTTCTAAGTTTGTGTGGAAAAACCCAAGTACTATGTAAGTTGAAAATGGGCTATTCGTCCAATTTATTTTGGAGGGTGAATGTCGACGTAATTGCCATTGTGCACACCGCATTAGATGTAAGATGCCTGCAGCATAGGGTGCACAGTCAGAATAAATATTATGTCTGGATAATTACATCAGTGTAGAAGACAAACTGGTACATGTTAACAATACAAGTGTGACCAAAAAACCCTTGTCGCTGTTATATAATGTTCCAGCATAACAATTTACAAGGGAAAACGATACTTAATTAAGATTGCACAAGTACAGTACCAGCTAGACTATTTAAAAATTCACTACACACAAAAGCGGGGTGTAAGTAATCCCACTATATTACAATTGAAATGAAATGCACCATAGTGGGTGATAGCAATGTCAAATGTATAACATAACTGACAGTAAAACAAATACACCGGGGAGGGAGGGTGGGAAGAGAGTGTATCTGATCCTGGATTGCCCATTCATCAGGATCCCTCTCTTGGCCTTACTGGTGGGATCCAAAGGATTGAGAAGCATGACGTTTGGCACCAGCTTGGCTGCAGGGGCTGCCGGAAAAGTGACAACGTGATCACCAGACCGTCTTCGGGGCTCCACTTGTGTAGGGTTTACTCCCCCTAGCCTTCCCCATGAGAGGTTATAGCCGCAAGGCAGCGGATGTTTCAAATAAGAGTTTACCTTCTCCTCAACGGGCGACCTGTCAAGGTTAACGAGCCCCATCTGCCCGAAGCTTCTTAAAGCGCCAGGTATCCGCCTTTGCCGCTTCTCCTGTCAATGAAAACAGTTCTGCCGCACGAAGGCCAGAAGCTGGACTGGACTGTCAGAGGCTTTACGAGACGCACGCCGTTTGGGGCATTTTATAAGTAGTGAGAGCTTATCTTCACACACAGTATTGGAACCATATACATACAAACATACATACATACGTACACATTATTATTACGTACACACATTTAATTATTTATTGAATACACCGTACCTGGGCTACGTTGACAGCCGCCTTGACGTTTACATAAAAAAATTCTGAAAATAAAGCGAAACTATGTTGAAGACAATCAGGGATACACACAAACTATAAGTAGAGTACACCACATTTTGTTAGAGATAATGAGGCAACGACAGGTTACACCTTTACTCCCTGACTTAACCTGACGTGGAAAACAAGTAGAAAGGACCAACGGCGTTTAGTGTGTCATCTGACAGACACAGGTAATGTGGGAAGAACGAAATTGTCAAAGCGTCGAAACAGCAGCATGATGAACTAGAACAACGGTACTCTCGAATGACAGTCCAGCGCTCTAACTGACAAAGACATTAACCTGCCAAAAACTTCAAAACCAACGCACACAAAAAGCAAAAATACTGTGTTGTTGTAGTCCTGGTTTTAATAGTAAAAGCATAAAGGTTGACCTGAGTCCGACTCGAGTCACCCACTTTCATGATTTGAGACTTGACTTGGAATTCAGATAGATAACTCGATATGTCGCTTGACTTCCAAGTTTGTGAATTGCTAACAAGTGGTGGCTCGAAAAGTGCGTTGAATGCAAATAATATCATCGAACGACGAAGACGTTTAGTGAAAAATTGCAACGCATACTCCGCGGCCTACTGCTGATATTTAGTAAAACTATGGGGTGAAACTTCAGATAAAGATGGGCTTAATTGCAGTTACACAGTATTGTTTTAAAAGAATAGGTGTAGCACATTATGTGTAAATGTATGCTAAAAATCTTAGCTTTACAGGCGGGTCCCGTTACAAGGTACACATTGATGTTTTTCCTTGGACAATTTGTTTTAATTTAAAATAAGCAACATACAATATACCTATGTTTAAACTAATCTGAGTATTTGCTGTAATAATACAAGTGGAAAACCTATATTTTAACACTAAAAATATTTACAGCCTTTTTATATAAACGGATTGGTTAAATATGTGAAACTGAAATTATAAAACAGTGATCTTTCATACTTGCTTATTTCGGCTTCTTTCACCTCTAAGAACGCTGTCAGCCTCAGGATGGCAGCGTTGTTCACCAAGAGGTCGACTGGTCCTATTTCTTCGACAGCTTTCCGCGTAGCTGCCCAGTCGGACAAGTCAACGCAAACAGTGCGAATCTCGGGATTCTAAAACCAAATTAGCACATCTAACAGGCGATCCATATGACAGACAGATTAGTGAAAATTTGTAAAAAAAATTATATGAAACGCAGAATGGATCACTCAAGGCATACTAAAATCAAATAAATACAGATTCAAAAATAAACAGATCCAAACTCCCCCATTTACTGCAAACAACATACAAACCTGATTATATATAATATAATCTTACACAGAAGTACCAGAAAGCTAAAACAATGCATTTTGCAGAGCTTTCTAATAAATATCAATATAACATAAAGAAAACCCGGAGTACTATAAATACAATTGTGTTTAAGTAGTCGAACATAACAATTAAATAAAAGACTTTAAAAAAGTGGCACATATTATAATTTATGAGAAAGTGTCATAGACGTCGTGCCTATACATGCTGTCTATAATCGTGACATGTATGTCACGATTATAGCAAACACGGAAAGTGACGAAATGTGACGAAGAAAATCTAAAGGACACGATGTAAACCTCGTGTTGGAGTTCTTATAGACGGATTAATGTCGGTGGATTTATATTATTAGTTTCATTAGGTTGCATGTAGAGGTGGCGCCTAGAGCTTAATACAGAACTAGACTGCGTGTATGGGCACGACGCCTATCGTACAGTACAGAACTAGACTGCATGTGTTGGCACGGCGCCTAGCGTACAGTACAGAACTAGACAGTATGTATGGGCACGACGCCTAGCGTATACGGTAGAGAACGAGCCTCAATATGTAGAGATCAGACGTGAGTACAGCCGCTCAATCGCAGCTGTTGTGTACCAGGTTTCTCCGTAGTGTTTGTGTTTGTAAGGCGGATTGTGTTTTTGCGGTACAACAAACTCTTTTTTCAATCAGTTTAACGATTATTTTACATCAATGACTTCGTGAGTATATTTTATGAAACTGATTGGAAGTTGACGACTGCGATAAGCGTGTTTTCCAATTCAAGACGTATGAACAATGAACCCACGTTAGCTGACATGTTATAATTGTACTGTACGTAATACCTCCCACCTCAAAATCCCGCCTCCCACCTATTTTTAAACCTAACCTCCTATTTTTAAGGTCAACCTCCCAACTATTCAGGACCTACTTCCCACGTCCCACTTCTTGCTACACAACAGGGGCATACCCGCACACGCCATTGCGGATGTGGCCCAAACGACAGGCGGGCGAAGATTAAAAATTTCCCGCAGACTCGGTCTATGGCGGTAAAGTTTATTTGTGCAAAAACAACATTAATAGCACACATTCCAACAATGCATCAGCACACATATATATTATTTTATGTGTGAGTTCGAGATCACTATATGCATAAAAACATTTTGTATTTCTTACCGACGCAAATTAGTTCAATTCACGGGTTCAAGTGTTCGATGTATGGGTTAGATGCAACCGTTGAACACAACTTTGAAACCAAATACTATGCGGTTTGGTCAATAATGTGGTGTGCGTACATGCCTCAGCGTGCGGACATGACTCACCTTCCCCTACATTTCAGAAGGTATTTGTAAACATAATTATTCGTTAAAACAAGTGTTGTACTACATAGCAGCTAGTCGTAACTCGATCCGTACGGAGATCCTTCGATGGATATTAAAGAAGAAGAAAGGAAACTACTTCTTTCAAGAAGTTGTTTTATTAGTAGATGAATTGAGGGAGTGAAAACATTCGTTATTCACAACATTCAACAAAGTAGTTCCAGGAAAGAAAAAAGTACGTATCTTGAATTTCTACACTACGATACGGCTAATATGGTACTTAAAGGGAACAACATCACGGAAATGGTTAAAATGTTTGTTCTGTGTGTGCACTCAGTTTAAAATTGTATGTGCCATATGCCAACATAATAAATTAACAAATATATACGTCTAACTCGCAAAACGCGCATAAAATTCGAAGTTGATTAGATGGGCGATCACTTGGTTTTCTGTCACTGGTGACATTCGTTTACATTCAGGTAGCGATTCATATCCACTGTTCATGTTGCAGTTTCACTCGCGTCACTCCAGAATACCAAGTAAAATGTTACGATTTAAGACCGCTAGCGGCAAGTGATACCGCATAATCCTCTATGAATTCAGCTCATTCGGAGCAGTTTAGTTCCGCCAGTGGCCTTTGATTAGGCAAATCAATTCAAATGGCAGATCTGTTTTGTTTTATATTTTCTGTGATATGACTGCAGTTGTGAGAAATTTAAATGTGAAAAAACGTTTCAAAATCGGTGAAGTACTTTTGGAGATATGAAGTCGTCTTGAAGTCGTAAAATTTAACTAATGGTATGATTATCGGCCTTATACAGTAACACTGAACCAGAAAAAACAGATGTGTTTAATGTTTGTCAATGACATGTGGCTCATTTATAGATGTGTAGTTGCATATAGTTAAAACATGGAAAAAACTCTAACATTTTACCAATCTTTATTAGCCTAATATGCATTTCAGGGAAGTTAAGTAATTTACTTACTTGTTAAATGAATGTGTGATTATCGTGTGCAATGTCGTGAACGGAAGCTGGGGAGGTCAGTAATCAGATATGTACAATTTTTTTAGAGAAACAACAACTTAATTAATTGAATAAGATTGGTTAATTACTAAAATAAAATAATATATGTGAAATGAAAGCTGAAGAGCTCAGCAATCAATATATATTATATATTTACCATTTGCATAGACAGAACAAAATAGCAATCAGATAATTAATTAAGTAATTAGACAGAACTAAACAGTAATCAAATAATTAATTAAGTAATTATACATATAAAAATACATTCATTAAATAAACAATATGAACTATAATTAACGTGAACAGAGCATCGCCTGAAGCAAACTAACTAACTATAAGGAAATTGGTAGTCTCGTGTCATGCACAGTAGACATTTACATGTTAAGATCCGCTTACTTTATAAGCTCTACGGACTAGTGTGTAATTGCTGCATGCTATGAAATTGTAGTGTGTTATATTGATATGTGTTCATACATTGATTTATTAATAACTAGGGAAAACTATCGCAATCGTCATACATTTCAGGATCCGTGTGATTAAGTTTGTAACTTGAACTAGACAAAACAAGCGCACATGTTTTCGCAAGTAAAATCAAATTACAAAATACTCAGTAATCGTTTGCTATATAAACCATTTTGAAACATCAACATATTTTTGTGTGAAATGTAGGATTTAAGTTTTAAAAGAACCAAAACACATGCATAATTAATTTATTCATTTCTTCTTCGCATACGTGCCAATTCGTCGTTATCGCCCAGGTGCATTATTTCAGCGGGTTGTCTTTTAAACTATCTATTTTAGGATTTCATTTCAAGAAATGTTCCTGTTTTCCCGTGGCTGGTACTAAAATGTGTATGTCTTACGAAACGTTATAACATTATAAAATGATCGCATTATTTTCATTCATAGCACTATTTATCATGTATGAATTGTTGAATATAAACACAAATCACCGCCAGAAGCCGCAACTTCACAATAATGGAAGTGGTTAATTAAGCGGATTCGCGTGCAAGAGTGAATTTTTTAAACTAAATATTATATTTAATATTTAATTTGTCTAGATATGTATGCAGTAATTATATATGATTGCATTTGTTTTTTTAATTAATTATTGATTATTGATTTAGATGAAAAAAATGAACAAATGTTTTAAACATACATTGTGTTAATATATAAATGTTGAATATGAAATTCCAATGCAAGTGCCAACACTGGAATATTTGCGTACCAGCTACTACTTGTCAGCTACTTTCAGAGGGCGTGTGGTGACGGAGTATCTAGAACACCAGCCTCTCAATCGAGAGAACCCGAATTCGACCCGTGCTGCCATTTCGAAACTTGGACAACTTCGTTTACACCGCTGTGCCTCAGCTGTATACTGGTACTTGGTTATAGAAAGTGGTGGATGTGTGAATGAATAGTCTTCCCTCAGTAATTGCTGCGATGCTGAATCCTTCCCAGAAAGATCGAATCGGAATTGGAATGAAAAGGTATGCCAGGCAGTGAAATGTTAAACACGTTGAACGGTCCTGCAGACTTAATAGTGTGCTATATAAGAACGTACCTTCATTGTTGGTCTATTCAGGAAGTGTAGATTCTTGTTAGTTATTTGTGATTATTATCACATTCTCCTAAGTATAACTCACAGATCTGGTCATCTTTTTGGTGTGGAGTAAAAATCACGAAAGTACTCATTTTGGCAAAAGGTCTTCACAAAATATAACTTTATATTGTATTTTTTTATTTATAAAAAATACAATGACTAAACACAATGAAACAATTAATGTGTAAGAGTATTTAAAACAATGTATGTCTTTAACTCTCAAATGTTCCATCAATTCCTTGTTGGTGCATTTAAAAAAACATGTTTTTTATTGTAACAAGTTGTGTTGTTTTAATTTGGTTTTGTTTTCCAATGCACCAGTTCGACACATATATATTCATAAAAAGACACTATCAAGCACATTGTTACACTAAACTACTACATTGCACAAAGCATAAACATGTATATTATTCCTAAACATAACTATGTGGATGACACATGTCAACTGACATTTAATTAAGGCTTTTGAATCACAATATTCTGAAAGTGTTTCAAATGACAAACCCACAGCCCCAAACGAGCTGACTAGCTTAGCTTAACTACTCAATATTCTGGTATAGTTGCTAAAAAAATGTATTTAATGTATTCAGTAAAATGCTGCACACATGCATGTAGGCCATATTAGAAGAACATCGACAAGCTGAAAAGAATATAAATATTAGCTACTAAACTGATCCCAGAAGTTCAATGTTTTATCGCGTCATGTACACGGTGTATATAATGCTAAACAAGTTGATTAATCAAATCAGACAAAT
>SDWI01002744.1:8803-28011 GCA_009193005.1 Lamellibrachia luymesi
CACACACACACACAGACACATTCATACTTGATCCATTAAGCATTACGTTATTCTAAAAGTATTGTAATCCTCTAAAAATTAACATACCTTGTGAGTCAATGGTTAGCCCATTGACAGAGCTCCGTGTGTTCAAGATTACTCTATGTTGTGTTCCGTCCATGGCCGCCGCCTCAATGTTGTACGAATTCAGCCAGTACATCATTCTGTCAATGCACACTCAATGAAAACATGTAAGTCGAAGAAGTTGAAATTCATTAAGGGTGATTTGCATTTTAAGATCAAACATATACAATACAAATAACTAGCATTTTGTCAAGGCCTACTGTTGACCTGGATGATACATTTACACCTTTAACGAGTTCTTTATGTGTTGTCGACTGTTGTCTAGCATTTGTACCATTAAATAGTTCAATTTGACCAAACGTGATTTACTCTCATAGTCCAGTTTTTCTTTTTGTTAATCGTCAGACCCAATTTTGCACCAGACTCATACAGTGATGTCGTCTTGTCCTGCATGTTGTCATGACGGTGTGAAAGTAGTGCGATGTCATCTGCAAAGTCGATGTCCTCTAGCTGTTTGGAGAGTGTCAACTGGATTCCCCGCTGGCAACCTTCTATTGCTATAATCCAGTCAACTGCCAGCAGGAACAGGAATGGAAACAGCAGACATCCTTGGAGGACCGCTGTTAATATGTAGTAGGGTTCAGTCAAGGAGCCGTTGTGGACAACCTGGCAAGTGGATGGTCCATAAGTTGTACGGATCAGTCTGATGATTTTTTTTTCCGGGATACTGTAATGTGCAAGTAACTTCCAAAGGGTAGTAAGGTCGATGCTATCGAAAGCTTTTTCGAAGTCTACGAAAGTGATATACAGAGGAGAATTCCACTCCAGAGACTGTTTAATGATCACTCGTAGAGTAGCTATATGGTCCGTGCATGACCTCTCCTTTCGAAAGCCAGCCTGTTCCTCCGCAATAGTCTGTCAACCACTGTTTTCATTCTTTCGTGACGAATCCTGTTAAACACTTGTATTGACAGTAACGTGATGCCACTCCAGTTTTTGCAGTCTTTCAGATTGCCTTTCCTGGAGAGCTTGAAAAGTTGGTCATGTCTCCAATCCTCTGGAATCTCTTCTTCAACCCAGATCTTTCCAAAGAGCCGGTAAGGACAGTCCATTGACGTCTCAGTATCAGCCTTTATTGCTTCTGTTGGAATCCCATCTGGGCCTGGTGCTTTCCCGTTCTTCAGCTGCAGGATTGCTTTCCTGATTTCCTGTTTTGATGGTCTGTCGGTGTTGATGCGAAGTGGTGTTTCAGTCGGAGGTATATCTTGAGGCTCATCAGGTGTAGGTCGGCTTAGTAGTTCTTCGAAATACTCTTTCCATCGGTTGAGTTGATTTGCTTGGTTTGTCAATACCTGTCCAGTTTTGTCCATAACATATTCATCTTTACGCCGTGTACCCACTAGCTTCCGTGTAATGTCATACAATTCTTTCAGATTTTTTTGTCCTGCGGCTTCTTCTGCTTGGCCGGCCAGTCTCTCTACAAAATCGTTCTTGTCATGTTTCACCTCCTTGTTGGCTTCTGTATATAGGCGGTGTGCTTCTGTCTTGTCTGCTCTTGTTAGGGTGTTGTTTACTGTTGCTTTTCTCTGCTTCCTTTCTGCTGCCTTCTCCAAGGTTTCGGCTGAAATCCAGTCTTTGTGCTGTCTTGTTCTCTTACCAAGTATCTTATCACATGTTTCTTTCCGTGCTGTTTTGCTTTGTTTCCACACTTGTTCCACTGTTGCATCGGCTTCAGTGAGGTTGGACAGGAGTTGGTATCTATTTGCTAGTTCCAACTGGAAGTTGTACTTGGTTTTTATGTCTCTCAACAGTTCAGTGTTGTATCTGAATCCTGGTTTCGCTGCCGTTGGGTGATATCTGTTGAGCTTGAGCTTGATTTTTCCTGTGACCAGGTTGTGGTATTTTCCTACATCAGCTTCCCTCTTTGAGAAGATGTCTTGCAGGGATCTTCTTAAGGTTCTGGATATATAGATGTGATCAATCTGGTTCTCTGTCTGATGGTCTGGTGAAATCCATGTGGTCTTGTGAATCTTCTTGTGTGGGAATACACTTCCCCCGACCACCAGACTGTTGAAGTGACAGAAGTCGGTAACTAGTTTTCCATTCTCATTTATCATTTAAGGCCCTCCTTCCCCATGACTAGCTCTTTTCCTATGTTGTCCTTTCCAATGTTGGCATTGGAGTCACCCATCATGATTAGTAAATATTTCTTTGCTTTTTGGTGCACAACTGCTTGGAGTCTTCCATAGAATTCGGATTTTTTCTCTGCATCCGTGTCATTTGTTGGGGCATAGCACTGTACAATCAGTACCTTGCGTATTATGGTGTGGAATCTTGCTGAAATGATGCGGGATGAAAATGTCTTCCATACCAGAAGGGCTCCAGCTGTTCCTTTGAATAACATTAGACCAACTCCTTCTGTGTGCGGAGCGTGCTCTTCCTCGTGTCCTGAATAAATCAGGGTTTCGCCTGTGGGCTCTGCCCTGACCGCGACCATCTCGTCTCACAGAGACCGAGTACGGCAAGTTTGTACCGACTCCTCTCTGCTGCAATCTGAACGGTCTTCCCTGTTTCTTACATAGTACGCACTTTCCATGTACCAACTTGGGTAGTTGTCCTGGGAGAAAGAAGGTTCTGCGGAGCACCTTCCTTGCGGCTTTCACTGCAAAGCTTCATACTCAATCCAACCGGATTGTCTTCCCCTCCCGAGACTTGATCTTTTGAAAAATTGCCTTTATGCGTTTCTGTAGCAAACTTTGTTTTACGGGGTGGGGCTGCTAATCCCATGCCCATTGACATGATCATTGCACAATAATATGTCATACTTCATTTCGAAGCTCTCTTAATGCTACATCTGAACTACAAAGCAGCACGGACGACATGCCGTGGTGCCGTTGCATCAAGTTTTGTTAATTAAGCTTACGTTTAGTTTCGCTGCTACGTGCGGCTCTGTAATGATGCAAACTAAATGCACAGTTGCATTATAATGTTGCAATATTATATGCTTCTCATGTCCATAAAAATATACCAATATATTATACAACAATTACACTTTTGTATAGTTGCATTATAAATTAACGTTGTGTTGTTGAACAACGCATGTGTTAGCAACGTCTTATAACACGTCAACTGACCGAGTTTGACTTAAGCCTGCTTTGTTCAGTCACCATTCTCTCGAACTAGATCAAGTATTGGTCATAACACTTGATTCCATGCAAAGAACAATAACCTAAATTGAGACTGGGCTCATTTAACTACAATGACTGCATTGCATCTAGCTAACTGGGGGCACTGTTCCGCACCAGGTGACCGTGACCCATTGATAAACTATCCTGTCGGTGATACTGAAAATAATTAATGTATTCATTGCGGCTGGAAAAAGAGGTGGTGTACATTCATGATTGGTGAACCTAGTCTCACATTAGTTCCACATATCCTCTATCTGGTCAGAAGTAAAAACTCACCCTCGTGGAGGATCCAACACCAAGGCTCTCCTAGGTCGTCCTGATTTGATGAGAGAGAAAGGTCGACCTCCATCAATCTTCATGGCAAAGACAGCGCCATCATCTGTGTAGTACACTAGTCGAGAGACGACATCAACCGCAATACCACGTTCAATATTCTCTACAATACAACAAATACCACATTCAATATTGCTAAGAGTTGGTGGTGATAGTAAATTATAATTAGCCTGTGTGAATAATAATAATAATAATAATAATAACAACATAAATAATAACAATAACAATAGTAATAGCAATAATAATAATAGTACAGCAGCATTTGTCTACATTATAAATTCAAAGGCGAATTACAATACTAACATATTTATACATGACTTTTAGATCAAATGAATATATATGAAGACATTTACAGCATTAAACTAATATTGGCAATACATGTATAAAATATTACTTTAAAATACCAGTTAAAAATATATCACCAGGAGCGGATCATGGTAAGGGTGCCTGGGGAGTTATTTGATGATGTTATTTATTTTTGAGTGCATTCCATAAATGTGTAGACTCCCCTAATAAATCCCGGTCAATACAGTCAAATGATTTCTGGAAGTCTTCAATATATTATATATTATTAAATACTATCAAAGACTTGGACGACAGTATAAAAAGCAACGCACTGAAATTTCCGGATGACACAAACGTATTTAGTTACCACTGATAGTGATAAACAACATTTACAAAACGATCTAGACAAATTAGTTAAATGGTCTGAAAAATGGCAGATGTTATTAAATTTTGGGAAATGTAAATGCCTACATACAAGACACGGGAAATTGGATATAAACTATAATATGGGAGATACTGTTCTAGGTACTATTGTAAAAGAAAATGACTTAGGAACAACAATAAGTGCTGATATGAAAGTTTCAGAACAGTGTGGTATTGCAGCTTCAAAGGGTAATCACATTCTTGGGTTATTTAGGTAACCATGCCATACAAAGAAAAAAGGTAATTATACATCTTTATTAAGCAATAGTTAGACCTCACTAAGAATACTGTTTGCAAGCGTGGAGACCATATCGTAAGAAGGATATAAATACGCTTGAACACATGCAGAAGAGAGCAACACAAATTATTCCAGAACTGAGAGACTTAAGTTATGAAGAACGCCTGAAAGAATGTGCTTTAACAACATGTTTTTCTCACTCACGAAACATAGTAAAACTACAAGACATAAGGTAAAATTAGTAAAGGATCAGTGTAGATCGGGTATCAGGAAGTACTCTTTCTCACAGGGGAAAATGAACGAATGGAACAAATTGTCTACTGATTGTGTTACTGCTAGAAGCGTGAACAATTTTTAAAAACAAGGTCGACACATATCTCAAGAGGGCGGGTTACACGTAGATGAATATTTTTGGACTCTCACTTGCCATCTGGGCCTTTCGCTTGGATGGCAAATCTTGTTATATCTTATTTTGTCGTACCCGTGACTATATATAAAATTTCGTCTTCTTGATTCGTCATGTCCATTTTCTCAGATATCGGTTGTCATTTTTTCAGACAGGTAAATCATCTATATGTTAGGTTCATATTGTATAAATAATGTTTCTATTGTTGCATAGTTCATTCTAATGACTATTCATATTCATAAAAGTCGAATTTGAAAATAAAATATACCAAAAAGCATCTCATTTGGGCATGTTGGCTTACACATTATGGACTACAGTAATTATTCTTTTTCATCGTTATCAAATAAATGCAATCATCATAAATCATTGGCAGATTAAACTATAGACAACATCATAGAACTTGTATAGCGCACATACTTCGCCGTAAATTGCTAAATGTCCCGTCATCCATCCCAGTAAGATTTGCTCTTCTGATGGCCGTATCATAGTAGCTAGTCCAGTAGATTTTCGTGCATGTAGGGTCATAGGCAAATGACGTTTGATGTGTTGCCTGTGAGAATGGAGCTCTCCAAACATACTTGCTTGCCATATCAAATTGGTAAATAGCACCATGGAATGACTCGGTGATGATAAAAAAATTGTCTTGCAGTATATCTACAACACAGAACATTTCTAGTTATGAAGACTTCATGATCGATCGTTCCCAAATATATGCATGTTAGACAAGGAAGAATATGAGGTCCGTGTAGTTGTTCACGGAGCGATTACTATTAATATTGGAGCAAAGCTTTGTTAATACGTTGTCTGGCTGAAGTTGGTTGGGGCTGTTGATCGTCGTTATTGTTGACACATATGAAAACGTGTTCACACTGTCGCTGATATGTCATGGAAATAGTGCCCCATGTGGTGCTGTAACACATTTTGTGACGTAATAATATAATTATTTGTTTAACTATTTTTAAACATTAAGTGTATATGATGTGCAGCGCATCAATCCACGAAATGGGAATTAACGCTATGTAAATGCACAATTATTATTATTATATTGAGATTGCCTAAACTTTTCGTTTTGATGCGCCTCTGAGTTGCGGTTTCCGAGGATTTAGGCGACATAGAAGTTTCCGTGTCGTGTTGTATTAACTTATAATAACAAATATTTGAAAAATGATACGCATGGTTTTGGTTCTTCAACAACGATATAAAACGTACATGTATTGCATTAATCTATAACAGTTTGCAGCAGATGGTATTCGGTTGCACGAATCGTATGAAGTAACACAGTGAATTCACATCCATATCAACACAAGTGCACACAATACATATAATACTCACCTGCAGCCTTTGTCCACTTCGAATTGTTGCCGAAACTGTATCCTTCTTGCAATGCATGCACAATCCCATCAGGTGTTGGAAAAACAATGTTCTTGCAAGTTCCTTTGGTAAGATTGCAAGCTCTGGCTATGTCATTGTCTGTGGTAAAATTAAACAACCACAGTCACATGCTATGCAAGCACAGCAGCAGCACTGTTATATGACTGACCGTAGTCGGTATGACAGAAGATGTGAAATTGGAGCAAATTGCAGCAAAAGAGTTAGTGAACAAGGGAGTGACAGTGGCTGGGTTGGTGTTTCTGCAGTAGGATCAATAATATCCACCTCACCCCTTATTTTACAACCATTACCTAGTCGAATCAGCAACGGTCTCCTTTAATCCCATGTTACGACTACTGTCTAGTTGGGTCAGTAGCATTCTCCTCACCTTTGTCATAAAGGCTACTGTTGTAGGCTGCAATGTGTTGAATAGCACTGAAAGAGGCGAGTGCGACATCTTGGCGTGTTGGGGGTGATTCAGTAACATCAACGCTCCATATAAACCTGTAGAAATTGAAATCACACTAAATAGAAACAAATATAAATCATACTAAATAGAACAGTAGCAACAGTCGAATAACCATCATACCAACATGTATTTATTATAACATATAAACCATATTCCTGTCACTGGGCCAAATGAAGGAACATTTAATAATGTCTTAAGACTATCTGGTTCATTTGTACATAGCGTTCGGCACCAAAACATTATATTACTCATGAAGGTCTTACATGTATATCATTATTATTATCTGGGAGACACATTGTTGGATACATGAGGATGAGAAGAGGGGAGAAGATTGCGATGGACAGCACACATCCAGAGAATGAGATAGGACACATTGTCAAAGAGAACATGGACAGCAGAAGAAGTTGATAGAAGGAGAAGAGGAATACCGAAAGTATGATGGAGAAACATTGTTAAGAGAGACTGGCAGAAGTTCGCAAACACATATAATTGCATCTTTTTACACGTTTTGTTATTGTGATGACGTCATAAACAATTTACACTGGCAATACCTGTTATCAGTGTAATACAATCTCTCTCCAAGGAGAGTGATGCCGTGTGGAATCATGTTTGGCGTGTGCAAGAACACCCTCCTGTCACTGCCATTGACAGCCATTGATTCGATGTTTTCACCCCTGTACCAGTACAGTCGTTTCCCTGCACAACACATATGTCATTTCGTAACTTCATGGCAACGAATATGTTTGATGTTGTACCAACGCAGGTGACTTTCACACTTTATGGAATAGCAGTTTTAACATTATTTTGATAATAATCCATTGTGTGAGTGAATAGCATTATGCATATATAAGTTCCATTGCATTCTGTTGGGTTCATATCGGCAAAGTTGTAGCGATCACCTTTTACATTTTAGCATTAGACTTGAATCCCGGTTATACCACGAGACCGAGCTAACGAGTTCTTTGTCCTGGAAATCATACAATAACACGACTATAGAACAAATCAGTCAATAAATAATCAACCAGTCATCCAAGAACGCGTATTCAAACAAATCAGTTTGTAATACAATGATAAACAAACATAGCTTATTAGTGGAACGATTGAAAGTAGTAACACTGAAGCTAAATACGCGTTATCAAATTTCGTAAATGGAAACAAAACATAAATCTTACATTTTCATGCTATTATGCTACTGTACTAACCATTACATGTCATCAGTACATGGGAAGATCAATCAAGTTGACAAGGAGTGAAAAGGAAGTGCATATGGGGGTGCATGGATGCGTGCAAGCAGGGGCGACATTATGGAGGATGGTGGAAGTATTATGTGGGACAAACGTAAAAGAAACAGCTGTAGGGAAAAATTGGAAATGTTGGAGGCATGTGTGTTACTGACTTGTGAATTATGAGTTGGAAACATTTGCAATAACAGAGAGAGAGAGAGAGAGAGAGGGGGGGAGAGGAGAAGCTGCAGGTATAGAGGCCAACTGGGAGAAAGGCGAGTAGTGTAATTAGAAGAATATATTGGAAGGAAGAAACAACTGAAAGTGCAGGTTGTTGGCAGCATAACGACATAGTATATACATAATACCAGAATAGTATAATAATTGCTAGCACAAATGAAAAACATAAGCATAGCAGATAAAAAACAAGTAATGAGAAAATAAAGGAAGACAGTCACATGTCAGATTTTGAGCAAATGCATGAACTCAATACTTATTGGACTCCTACATCACAACAACAGAAGAAAAAATATGTGAGCAAGGAAACGGCCATCTCTTATAACTGCTAATACCTACCACCTGAATCTACAGCCAGACCAATGAACCCGCCGGTCAGGGAGTCACTAAGAAGTGTACGCTGTGTTCCGTCCATGGCAGCGGCTTCCAAGTTACTGTAGTCTTTCCAGTACATCATTCTGACAACATAAATACTCGCTTATTCTGCAATAAGTACGTTCAGTTTTTGGTTAGCATAATGACGTTGCCTGATACTGATGTATGGGTAAATATACAGTAAAGCAGAGTGTTGGGTCCTTCGTGTTCATATTGCAATATATGTATTAACTGACTTTTTCTACTATTTTATTTTCAAAATTTTAAGAGTTGATAATCTCTTACGTATTTACAAATGCTCTTTATACACAAAATTACTTTACTCAGTTGTATCTATTTTCTTCAGTTTCGTCAGGCGGGGTACCTTAACATGGGAGGTGTTTGTCAAGCAACAAATGTTGTCGCTGCAAATATTTGTTAGATAGTTTAAAGTTCCTAGAACGGCTTTGGATTCAAGAAAAGCAAAAAAGTTAATTAATTTCATGATATGTGATAATATAGATAAAACGTGCATTTGAATGATTTCCTGGAAAAAATGGCATTTGCATTTGAATAAACTAAAACATTTGCATTTACAGTCAAATGCGTTGACATGCATTTGTTTAATTTTGTTGATAAGCCTGCTTTGACGTAATAGTTTCGTGCAAAGTTTTCTCCAGAAGCATGCCTTAATAATCGCAAAAACATCAGATGTAGAGGGTGATATTGCATAGAAACGTGCGTCCAAGAAAAAAATGGAAGGCAAAAATACTAGGTAATCCTGATTTCTGATATATTCTAGCCACATCTTCTTCTGAAGAAGCATGATGATTCAAGACAGACATCTTGCAGTATCCACTTGCAGTCGATCTATAGTATGAAGGGATTATTAAGCCCTCCCTTAGTAAAACAATCTATAGAATATTCTATTGGATTTTTGCAGACACAACTGTGTAGAATTCAGAAAATATTCTATAGTATTTGATAGAATATTCCACAGAATTTACGGATCTATTTCTGTTAGATTTGTGCGGACATAGCAATACAATGTGTAGTTTCTACAGTTTTTAACACAATATTATTGCACTATTATGTATGTGGGCATTGTCTCCCATGTGATCGTTTCTTTGAATTATTGTAATAATGTTGTCTATTAGAAATTACTATTTGGAAAACTATTTCATTGGAATTAATTCATCAGAGCTTATTTTGAAACACGTATGTGTACTCTATTTATTAGTATTGGGTTGTTCAATGATGAAACCAAGGATAGAGAAACTGCCTTGAAGACATGGCAAGATTGCTTTGAGCAGCTTAATATTTTTAACCCGGGCTGATATTTTAGATAGTAATTATTTATGTTAAAATAACAGTATTTTATTTAAAAGATTAGACTGATATTTACGTATCTAATAATCATACTGGTGAATTGCGTGCACCCTAGCCTTGCTATATGTTATGCTTGTATAGAAACCAGTGTGTTGACATGTGTTTGTCCTGGTTGTTCGTATGACTCCAGCCATTTAGTGTGGTATATCGGGTTGATTTGGTGTCAATCTATCGAAAAATTATGGGGTTCAAATTTCCGACCCCTCGACCCCCTCTGGGGGGCCCTCTCCGACCCGGGACTCTCCCGGACTGACCCCTCGCCTATCTCCGCTAATAATGAACCGATTTTTACGATTTTAGGGTNATGTGATATATATATATATATATATATATATCACGTTTTTGAGATTTTAGTAAATTCTTGAACATTTTACCAATATTCCTTAAAGTGCCCTTATCTCGTGACAGGACAGTCTGGTCACTAAAATGACAGCATCAGTCGTCTTCCCGTGCCGGAAAACCCCTAGAAAGACGTACTATATGACTAGTTTTATTGCTATCATGATCATGACCTTGACTTCGACGTCTATCGTAAACGGAAGTCTGTGATATCCACTTCCGGTCGCTTCGAAAGTGTCATAAATGGACTCAGCGTCATCTAAAACCCCTAAGACGACCCTAAAATCGTAAAAAAATTCATTATTAGCGGAGATAGCCGCGGGTCAGTACGGGGGTCCCGAGACGGAGAGAACCCGCCATAGGGGGGTTGAGGGGTCGAACAATTTTAACCCCATAATTTTTCGATAGTTTGACCCCAAATCAACCCGATAAAACAAAACAATAAAGTTTAGCACGTAAATCCTACGGGATTACACTTCATACTACACTAATTGTAAAGCAGTGCCATAAATGCCTATGCTGCACAGTTAGCTGATTAAAATCGAGTGGTCAACAGTGTCAAACACTGCGCTCATATCGAGCTGCACTACAAACACATTCTTCTTTCTGTCTACGGGAAGGTGATACTAGATGCACCCCAGCGCCGTCTCAATGTTGTGGTATTGTCTACATGCACTTTGAAATGAATATTGTTATTGTCTAGGTGCTGGTGAAGTTGTGCTGCCAAATGGTAAATGATAAGATTGATATTGGCCTGTAGTTTCTATCACCACAACTTGGTCATTCATCGTAGGATGTTGTGCATATTTTGCTATTGAAAACACTGCATAATACGCCAGTTTCTAGGCAATCAAATTATCTTATAAAGATTCAAATGCTATCTTTAGAAGCCTAATGGCCAACTAATTGCGGCGAGGTATACATATATTAATTACATTATTAATACCATACTTATTACAAGGAAGGGTGGTGTCTATTTTCGGGGGCAGATGTGTTGCTTTTTATAATGTATGCTATCAATGACACCTTTCAGACGTTGCCAACGTAGTATAAAATATTCGGCTAACCTGAATCAACCTAAAACAGTTTGTTATCATATTTTACAAAACAAATGCCTTCAGGGTTTATGTTTTCTGAAATTGGCCCCAGTCTATATTGTATATAAAGCATAAGAAATACATACTAAAACACTGTTAAAAAGTAAATAATTTACATACGTTACATACCCCTAAAACATCCGGATAGCACCACACCACTTGCGCTTTAATTGGTCAACTAAGGGTGGCTATTAGGGTTAGGCAACGGATAACATTTCTAGAAATAATAATTTCAAAATTAATATGACATATCACCCTGTAATTGCAGGTTTACATTTTACTAAAATGGACAAAATACAAAATTACTGCATTCATGTACATTCGTTTCATAGAGTTCTGTCCTGCAGTTCAATCATTTATTATCAACCAAAATCCATTGAAATCATCATAATTTAATTGAACATACTCACCCTCTCATTGGATCCAACACTATGTCGTATGCTTCATCGTATCTTGTTGCAACAACAAGGAAACTGTGATGATTGTCCAACGTCTTGGCAATAATGGCATAACGGCTAATGTGGTATGTAAAGTAGTACCACAATCGAGATACAAAATCAAAAGCGACAGCGTATTTGTAGTAGGAGCTACCTAAAACAGAAACATTGATGCTGGTCAACGGTATATAAACATAACATTTTAATTGTGCCTGAATTGCAACATAATGCTTAATTAAAACATGGGGAGGAAGGATGGGTTGGGAAAGGTTACAGAGGATAAAAACAAAAACAGTAGGGAATATACATATTTTATGACATAAGAAAATTAAATGTTGGGAGGCAAGGGAATGAAAGAGTTGGAAGGATGCATCTACGGAAGTAAATTCAGCAGTAGATGCTACATTTGTCTTGGAAACATGTATGCTCATCATTGTCATTGTTATCATCATGACATTTATTAAAGCATCATCACAATCATCATCAACATAGTAATCAACAACACTATCAAAACCATTTACTCACATAATCACGTCATCATCATTAACATCATCATTACCATCATCTTCAAAAATACATTCAGACAAAACGTATTACAACTTTAACAGATCATAAACCTGTAATGTATTCTTCTGCTGTTCCATCCAAATGTGCCCTTCTGATGTTGTTGCCAACTCTCCAGTAGACTTTCTCTGTGACTGGATCATACGCTACATGTGAGAACTGTTGCCGCCTCATAGGAAGTCTCCAGATAGATTCATTCGCCAAGTTAATTTGGTACAAACTCTCTTGAAATGGGTCTGCCACGAGCAGAAAGTTGTTCATTATCATACCTAACCAAATGACAGAAAAAACAGTGTATTAATCTTAACTGCTTGATTAATGCAATTACTTTGTAGTTACAATAACAATGCTGACAGTAGTTATTGATTTTCTTGCAAGGAATTAAAATGTCTTGTTTGCTGTCATGCATTCTTGGAAAATACTACGTATGTGTTATGAACCCCCGCCAAGTAGACAAATACGTCTAACGGGGCTAGGTAAAACGTTTGGTTAAACGTGTTACCGGTTACCGTACAATCTCTCCTCCTACGCCATTGGTCTGACATATTTAGACAACATATGCGTCGAATAGAATGAATTACTGAAAAAAAATGTAATGGCCTTGGAGGCTCCCATTAAGACATTGCCGCTAGCATGATACCCACCGTAAATATACAAAAAGCAAAATAATAATAATACATTATATATATGCTAGTCAAAAAAGAAATGCAAGTAGTTATTTTGGTCAAGAAATGTGTTAATTTGACAAGTATGTGTCAATCTGTTTGCGAGAGAGAGAAATAAAAAACTAGTAGAGCAATTTGTAAAATTATGTACAATTCCAATTGACAGCAGAGGCAAGGAAATGCATATGCTTCAAGCAAATGGTAGCATATAATATTATATTGGAAAGAGCAATATATGGGTGCAAAAGTACCCATATTTGGTTGAAGGTATTAATAATCAGCTAGAGCGCCCTTCCAAGACATGCTTTTTTGATGAAACAAAACTTTTTAAGTTGGATTTATTGTTAAAACAAGATGGAATTCTATTTCAGATCAAAGGACCTTAGCATAACAAATTGTTTGATGACCATGTTAGATAAAGAATAAGGTAGGCTTCTATGAAAATAATTGTACATATATAGTTCAATTTGATGTCATGCCAGTCAAGTCTTTCACCAATGTAAAGGCCAATACATTGTAAACATTTTGTGTGCTGAATTATTTTATCATACATTATTATAAATATATCTTCACTCTGTACCGGACGGGATGTAGAGAATATCATGCATTTTGTCTTATTACTTTTTAAGAATAGTTTATTTTGCATGAAATCAGTAAGCTATTACTTTGTTATTCTAATTTTTATATAGATCTTATTTTCCCAGTCTTGAATATAGTAGTGCCATCAGCACGTAATATAATACTCGTTTTTACAGAATAAGGAATAATGTATAAAATAAACATGAGCGGACCTATTATTCGCTATTATGTAATATCCTGCTGTAGCGAATCACAATTATTGCACCAATCGAATGCTTTACTCAGATATTTGGTTATTGCTTACTATGTTATTTTGTATAGACAATCTTGTCCCAAAATTTTTTTTTAAATTGAGGGTAACAAGAAAACTCATTTTAAAGGGTTTTACTTGAATACTAATATTGTGTTTATTTTTTTATTTCATCAGGTACTATTCCCTCGCGTATGCATTTTTTCTCAGGAAAGCTATTGGAACGGATATTTGCTCACTGAATAATTTAAGAACGTGGAGACTAAGATTAGCTAGTGGTTAGGATATTTGCTTACTGACTAATTCAAGAAGGTGGAGACTACGTTTATCATAACCAAAACTCGCATCGGTTGGATTCATAAACACACTTTTTGGTGTTTATGAGGGTACTTTTGAACACAATGAGCACAATATTTGCTTAGGCATGGTTTGGACCAATATATTTAACATAAAATTACACAATGTATTCGAAATTTGAACAGGGGCCTTAGTGAAATCGGTATTGCATTTAAATATGCAGAAATAATTGATTTATCATTGCATTTCCCAATGAAGGTTCTAAGGTTTGATCTAGTAAACCTTTCTTGCCTCAAGTTTGCACTGCATACGCGAAAGTTGCCAGATGGAGTGGTTGTCATATCAACATTTAGGGGGTTGTCATATCAACATTATCTTCCAATTCTGCACGCCAACTTAATTGACTAAATAATTATATTCAATTAAAAATAACATTCAATTGAGTGTTTTCATACAAAAATAACAGTCAATGTCTTACGTTTAATATGGATATTATAATATGGAGATCATTAATCCAAATATTAAGGTTTTAGCATTATATCCTGGACTTATATTTGTGACAAAGTGTTAACCGTGCAAATGTGTCAAAGCGTACCCATTGCCATAGAACACTGTGATGACGTTTCACGTAGCATGAGGCCTTCAGGACAACCGCATCGAGATCCATTTGGTGTTGAGAAGCAGACATGTTCACAGCCTCCATTGAGATAACTGCAAGAGTTATTACTCTCAATGCCTGAAATAGATTAATACACTTATTATTATTTATTTGTGTGCTACAATGACGATAACAACATTAGTGAGTGTCATATTAGTGATTTTAATGCAACACTGAAAACACACATAACATTGAATTATTAAACGGTTAATACAATTATTAGATGGCAGTGATGGCAGTGTCACCGGTGTCGATGCCTACGTGTTGACGTGCAATGGCAGGTGTACCTATATATGTAATTGCAATGTCAATTAGATTGATGTTATTGGCAGTGACCAAATTAATAATTGTACGTGAAATACAATATCATAGTACACATTATTATTGTATTATATGTTGTATATGCAGTATAATGCATTTTAAACCTCACCGTATGCTACATTTACATTTATGTATGCAGTGCAACGCTTGAAGGAAACATTGACTATATATCTGGAGAACATAATGTAAAGTGTCAGATGTGATAGCAGTACTTAATATGGCTAATAACATATGATAAGCCATGCATCCAAAATACTGTTGGATATCATCAGGCGACGAATATCATATTACGCACGAAAAGAAGTAGGTGAAGAACGGTATAGCTTTGTGCATGGACATGATACTGCAGTTAAAATGTTGGCACTTCCTAACATCATAGAGAAAGCAACAAGTTAAGGACGAAGAATTTGAAGAAACTATGTGGAAATCGTTGTTGGAATGTCATGTACCTAAGTATCTGATGTGGATTCTTTGAAACATAGACACTTAATCAACTGGTGTGGAACGAGTAGGCAACGGACGGTCAGAGGAGTTTCTTTGTGTGAATGGTGTCAGACAAAGATGTCTACTATCTAAACTAACAACTATTGTGAAAAAACAGTGATAGTTTCCGTCTGAAAATGAACAAACCGCAGACAAATGTTACGGCTCTGAATGGAAATATTTAATATGTATTTACTGAGACTGAGACTGAACTGGTGCCAAAGTCAAAAATACCTTAGAGATTTAGAGTCATCTAGCTCAGCCATAAAGTACGGCCACTGGAAAGTAATACACACAAGTGTGGTACTTAGCAGCATATACGGAGAACTACCAGAAAAAGGTAGAATATAGATGGGATGGATTGACAATATAAACCATTAGACTGGTGGTGGACTTGAAGTGGCTAGATATATTGCAAGGATACGCCACGGCCTAACTGAGGCTATGGCTACATATCATCACGACCATCATGTAGACTGCCACCTCACACTGGTTATTTGAGGGAACGTGGCATAAATAGTAACTGACATAGGAATTACATCAACATAATACACAATTACATATCAAATGTGCATTAATTTATGTGGGTGTTTAATGAATGTAAGGTTGGATTGAATTATGTATTTAAGAAGACCAGTTCCTGATCATCTCACCGTGGATGTTCTGTTGGCTGCTGTGTCCAGCCAGGCCATTAATCAGACTGACGAATTCGGGTCCAACTTGCTGTGTTGTTGGGGCTGATTCAGAAACATTGATTCTCCAGATGTGTCTGTAAGTATAAAAAGTTCAGCAATAAACCTATGAGCACCTCCACAATAATAATAATACTTAACTTCTATGACGCCGATATCCTCAGGAACCTGAGCTCAGAGGCGCAACAAAACAGAATCATTAAGCATATTCGTGAACAAGGACTGGCAAAAGTCATTTGCCAGAACGACGGACAACCGAATATTTATGGTGGAAATGCAATTTGGAATAAATGTCTTGAGTTTTTTTCGGAAAACAGCTATAGTTTCAGATGTTTTCATAGTAATGGGGAGTTCATTCCAGACCCTAGAAGCAGCGACAGAGAAAGCACGTTTGCCAAAGTTAACCTTTGTTTTAGGCACAATAAGTTTTGTGAAATTGATGATCTGAGCCGCCTAGGGATATTTGAAAGATGCAATAGACTAGCCAAGTTGGGCGGTTGTTTTGTAGATTGAGCACGATATGTAAGAGTGGACAGCTTACAATTAATTCGATAAGTAACAGAAAGCCAGTGTAACTGTTTAAGTAGTGATAGTGAAAGCCAAGGCGCACTGAGTACCACACGTGCCAGGCAATGTTGTACTCGTTGGAGTTTAGCCAAGTCTCTTTTAGCAATGTTATTTAGTAGTGAATTACAATATTCAAGGCGGCTTCTAATTAATGCCATTGATATTGTTTTAGCAGTAGATATAGATATGTGACGCCGCATTCGACGGAGATGACGTATGTGGTAGAAACAAAGAAATATGCTGGCGAAAGTTGAAGTCACTATCAAAGACAACACCTAGATTACGAACAGTATCTGATGGGAATGTATCACTGCCAAGCAGGTTAACTGGAAAATGGTTGAGATTATGATTAGTAGTGACTTGGCTGAGCGACGTAGTATATAAGCTAAGCAGAACTGGGCCAAGGACGGATCCTTTCGGTATTCCGAATGGACGATGTTATGGGCAACATAATGTGCCAGATATGTCAATGATTTGAACCACCGAAGAGTTGTGCTAGAAATGGCAAGATGTCTATGAAGGCATTGTAAAATGATTAAATTATCAATGTTATCGAAAGCAGCTGAGACACCTGGTAAAGTGAGTGCTGTGACTGCCATTGTCCATGCAATCAACTATGGCATTGTGTATCTTGAGAACAGCCGTTTCGGTAGAGTGGAATCGTTTATATGCAGACTATAGATCATGTGTTAAATGATATTTATAAATATGCTCATGAAGGCGGTTAGCAACTACTTTTTCCAATAATTTTGACAGAAAATTTAGATTGGAGATATGACGATAATTCTTTAGGTCATTTTTACATAGGGTTTGTTTTTTTAATAAGAGGATTTGCAAGAGCTTGTTTGAAATCCCGTGGAACAACTGCGCCCTGCATTGAACGGTTTATGAGAAAGATGAATGGATTGATACAGCTTTTTAGTAGAAATGTTGGAAATAGGTCAAGATCACAGGAGATGTTTTAATAATAATGAAATTTGTATTAGTAGTTGCAGGTGTGAAACACTGTAGTGTATTTTCAGAAAGTGGTGGTTCAGGGAAATCATAGTCATTATCATTAATGACAAAATTCGATCGTATGCGAGCAATCTTATCTGTGAAGTATTTTGAAAAAGAACTACACAATGTATCCAATGAAAAATGTTCAGGCAGTGCTTTTAATTTCTGCCGATGTAGAATTGTGTTTACGGATTCTCACATCTGGCGAGGGTTTTCAGAATTTGTTGATATAAAATGTGCATAGTAATAAGTCTTTGCTTTTGACATCACGTGATTGCTTATGTGTAGCTGTTTAGCATAACGGGATCGATCAAGTGGAGAAAGAGCTCGTCGCCAAATTCTTTCAAGAGGTTTTGCTACAACTATTTCCATAGACATTCATGGTGATGGAGGGCGAGCTTTTACAGTTTGGTTTGTTTAGGGGCATGTTTATCCAAGAGCTTACTTAATGTTTCATGGTACTGATTAACAAGCTCGCAAAATGTAGATTTAGGTTGGATCAAAAGATCGGTATTTATGTTCAGTTTATTTATTGGTCGAAATGTGATTTTTTTAGGTTTTGACCCGACAATGACGAGTACTAAAACTGGACATTGAATGTTGTGTAAACTGTACGTGGCCTCTCACCCTTGTTGTTGCCATCTTCAAACCCAACAAGCTAAAGGATGAGCCCAAGAGTTACAGGCCGATTTCACTTCTGTGCACGCCATATGAGATAGTCGAACGCCTTGTCTACAATCGTATTGGCCGTGTGATCGATCCATACAAACAAGCTAATAAGCGTACACTCCCATTTTTTTCAAGGTTCTGTGACGACAGAAATCTGAGAAGAAAAAGTTTCGCCTATATCAACCTATATCAATTGTTGCGATCCCACACGGAGCACATGGTTAATTATAACTGTCTCAGTATCAGTATGGCAATCAGTCTTTCAAGTTTTATAATATATATATATATATATAAAATATATATATAAAATATATATATATATAAAAAATGTTTCACTCATACTTAGTTTTAAATACGTGGTAACCACAAATAGTTGTCGAAAATGATGACGTATATGATATTTTGAAAAAGAACTACACAATGTATCCAGTGGAGAACGAGCTCGTCGCTAAATTCTTTCAAGATATCGACGACGACGTTTTGCTACAACTATTTCTAGAGACATTCATTGTGATGGAGGGCGAACTTGTCGCGATCCCACACGGAGCACATGGTTAATTATAACTGTCTCAGTGTCAGCATGACAACGAATCTTTAAAGTTTTATAATATA